>WJFA01001970.1:0-18076 GCA_009870155.1 Pseudobourletiella spinata
CAGAGATTCCTAAAGGCGTGACTGGGCATGTTAATGATGTGGAAATGATGCGGACGTGGCATGATCATGGATGCGATGCACAGCGAACCATTTTCATTTCAAAATTTCTTGCAAAAAATATTTTGCAAATATACAACAACATTCTGTTAGGAGCATCGCTAATGGCTTCCCGATGGCCGATGCACAGGCTGCCCTGTGAGCTTTCAATTCCTGGTTCACAGATGCAAATTTCGTACGTTGGACTACTGCCTGCGACTGAATTTTCAGTGGTCATTGCCATTCAATGTTCTTTCCGACTTGTACGGCTCACGTAATGGTGGAGTCCTGGAGGGAATTCATGAATTTCCGTGCGAACCATGCGACAGAATTTCCGTTCAATCAGACAAATAACGTATATTTTGGTCGCCTCCACCAGTAATTTATTGCCTGCCCTGACAAGTTGTTTGCAAGCGAGCATGGTGGTGGAAAAACGAGGGCGTTCATGAGAAATTCAAGGATTTGCATTGAAGCTGGGCTTGAGGATGGCGTCGTGTAGTTATCAGGCAGTATTTTGATAAATAACGAAACTTGGCATGTGGCGGTGCAATTTGGCGTAATAAGAGCACCGTTAATTATTTAAGCCGGACAGAAACTGGTGGAGGAAATTGATTTACCACAACACCACAAGTGAAATTCTTGTTAATGGAAAACTAGTGTTAATGTTAAATCCAAAATCTGAATGAAGTAATCCATTACTTTATGTATTTAAATTTATGTATCCTTTAATTTACAGACCAAAACATTCTGGAGGCAATCTCCTGGTCAGCAGATTTAGACAATGCTTTCACAACCAATTACCAGTACAATCCTACGTTAAAGCTGGCAGTACTTTGGCTCGTCAACAGGCTTCCTCCGCCAATTCCCAGGTAATAAAATGTCTTTACAATTCTTTGTTGTCTACAGTTGTACAGCGCTAGGACGACGGTACGCGGATCCGCTCATTTTTTTCTGTTGCTGGTGAATAATTTAAGTAGCCTACTTACGTGTAGGAAGAGGACGACGTTACCGTGTACCTGCACACTCCAGTTGTGATCAGAATAAAAGGAAACCGAGTGGGGCTGCTGCCGCTGTGGGGAAACCCTTGAATTTTTAAGGAGCTCGTGCTCAATGAGATTGTCGTAGAAAAGTTTTTCCTGACCCAACTGTAAGGGACTACTTACTAGCCACGTACAATCTTGGCTTGGCAATTTCCTATTATAGTAGGTTCCAGGCGGTTCCTTTTGAAATTTCCAAGGGTATTCCCCAGGCATTAGTTTGTGGACGTCCGGTTCCCTGGGATTGTGCTATAGCCAACTAACTTGATTATCGCCAACGTGTCCGTCGTTGAGTGTAGCAAAAGAACAATAATAATACTGAAATGAATGAAGCATGTTAAACCTATGTTTCTCAATGCAGGGATCCAGTGGAAGAACACTAATGAGGATGATCACGACCCGGATCTGTACGACTGTCGTTTTCGTCCCTGGTATGTACAGGCGGCAAATTATCCAAAGAACATTGTCATCCTTCATGATGTGTCGGGGTCGATGACGGGGCTCCGCCGAGAGATTGCCAAACACGTCGTGTCCACAATCTTGGACACCCTTAGTGAAAATGACTTTGTGGCTGTGTTCAACTTTACGGATGAAACGACTCCACTCGTCCCCTGCTTTGAGAACCGCTTGGTTCAGGCCAACTTGCGGAATATCCGGGAGTTCAAGGTGGCTCTGGAGCAGGATCGGACGGCCAAAGTGGCCAACTTTACCACAGCCTTGCTCAAGGCCTTTGAAGTTTTGGAGAAGGTCAGGATACAGAAGTACTTCTTGCAACTACTTGTGGGTGATTGAAACCGTTGGAAATTCAATTCAATTTTTTTATAACTCGTAGCATCGTGAGCCGGAGGCAGCCGAGTCGGCCAAGTGCAACCAGGCCATCATGCTCATAACGGACGGCGCACCTTATCACTACGAAGAGATTTTCAAGGCGAAGCAGGACCCCGCCAACTACGTCCGTATGTTCACTTACCTCATCGGTCGGGAGGTTACGGACAAAAGAGAGGTCATGTGGATGGCCTGCGCCCACAAGGGTAACAAATCAAATGACACCTCCTTGAGGATCCTAATTTTTTTTAAATAAAAAATAATTGATAATGCTATATCATTGATGCAGGTTACTTTGTCCACGTGACAACGTTAGGAGAGGTGCAGGAGCAAGTGCTCAAGTACATGCCCGTCATGTCCCGCCCCATGGTCATGTATAAAATGCACAATGTCTCCTGGACGCCGGTCTACGCGGACATCAATGTAAGTCTCGTGCCATTTCCCATTTATCATATATATTGATAATATTAATAGTAATATTACGATAAATCATAGTGCTATAGAGTACCAAAATCGAAGCTGTTGTACATACGTAATTGATAATGATGATGACATAGTGCAAGATATTCAGTAGGTGTGATTACTAGTTAGTTGTTAGGTTTCTCTTGCTCTCTTGGCCAGAGAAATGTCGTACAGTATTAGTGTGCTCTTGTTCCATAGCTATCCTATTATGACACACAGTAGTATTAGTCTTTTTAATCATCGTAAAAGGGATGAGAGAGCTAAAAACATATAGTGCTCGTACCTTGATACTTGTGACGTGGGTTTTTGCTCTATACCTACATAAATATACATATATAAATATTTACTATATAAATATATTTTTTAAAACTTTGGTTCGTCGTGGTTTGAATTTAGAAAGAGTTGTCCGAGTTTTTTGAGAGTATCCCGTAGACATTAGACATTGATTATTATTATTATTATTATTATTATTATTACTATTATTAGCCGTTTGAAGTTACAAATTTAGCTAGAGCCAAACTAATAATAATTACAGCATTACCACAGTTGGTGATTTTCTGTTTGCGTTTTTCCAACACCTCTCTCTGGATGATGATGATGATGAGCCATACTCCCCCACAGTTATTATTATTATTATAGTTGGTTATATAATCATGTAAATTTTCTCGAAAGAATGCATTTTTATTTATTCATTTAATAATACGCAGTCTCTCTCTGAACGTGGAATGTAAGCGGTCCGATGCCGGACCCTCATCCACCACTTTCGCTTTTGTAGCACTCTCCTATTGACTGATTGCTATTCTAACAACTTTGATATAATCACATTCAACTTCACCCCGTCTTATTACTATTATTATTATTATTATTACTGTAAAAGTCATTGAGCACCAATTGATTTGCATGACGGAAAGCTGATATGATCTGATCGTGGTGATGGGTGGTCGCCGTGCTCGAGGAGAGAGTAATTTGGCCGTAATGGACAAAAGACGTAGGATGAGGGAGTCAAAAGTAATAACAATGTAAAATATATGACTTGGAAAAAGCTTGTGATCGAGTATCGAGTAGCAATGACAAGGACAACGTAACTACTATATTGCCATGGAGTTGTTGCTATTATGATTATTAGACGTGAACATTTGGAAGCTATATGTATATTTGTGCATTTCGGATCTTCATCTGGGATTTGATAACTAACTCTCGTATATGCAGTGATACTAAAAGAATGTACAGTGTTACCCGTGAATGTGCTGCTGCTGCTAACTGACTGTGTTGCTCCAAAAATTCCAAGCTGAGCTGCTGGTTCCATCCATTATTGTAAAGAAATATGTACAGTAGTGAGCATGGTGAAGAGTTTGACGTGAAACATGTACATGAAACATATTATTATTATTAAATTAATAATGGGAGAATTTTTTTCGTGGGGTATGGGAAAATGCTAAACGTAGTTGCTCGATTGCTTTTCGGAAATCAATTATAATAGTATTTTGCTCTACCAAGTTTCTATATTACTAACAATATATATTTTTTTCTTGTGAAGAATCTATAATAATATATGAAAAATTTGATGACTATTAATTGTTATTTTTCTATTTGGGATTTGGATGCTAATGGAAAGATTATTATTGTGGAAAACCCTATTGTGAAACTTGAATATTGTAGCTGTCCAGAACTGGTGAAATAGCCGCTCCATTGGCAGTGGTTCGGAAGCCAGAGAAAGTGAACGATGAGTTCGTTGATTATACATCTGACGTCGAGTTGGTTCCCTTGCAAAAGTTTTTCTCCGACGAGGTAATGCTGTAATTATTGGTCAGAAAAGAGAGACACACAACAAATGTGTCGGGAGATTATTTTATATTAATCATAATAATAATAATAGTATAATGATTATCTAGGCTTATAAGGATGAAAGGATGTGCATTATGTGTATATATATATATATACATATATAAATAACATGACATTAGGTCACGGTAGTTTGTTTGGACGGAATTTGAGTACTTATACAAATATATAGAAGATCTCTGTACATTTATCTTGACACACACGCCATGCTTATATCTCTCTCTGCGGGATGCTCTGGTCACATGATTAACGTAGACATGGAGTGACCCTTTGTAGGTATGGGTAATTATTAATGATGATTAATTTATAGAGTGTACATTTGAGAGTAATGCTATATATAAATAGTTGGTAGTAGTGTTGTTTCATGCAGTTCGTTCGGTCGTCTATATATATAAATATCTAGAGTATTTTACAGTACAGTGTAGTACAGTACAGTAGTGACGCACACTAAAAAATTGGTTTGGGAAAACGTTAGGTGATCCGTTTGAGGTACTATTGGCAAGCCAAGTATAAGGTATCTATTACGAATTTTTGGTCGAGAATAATTTTGAAACTACAATAATTTTTTCTCTCTTGTTACTTTCTTTCCCAATTTCCGTTTGCTCTGTCTTACTCTCTCCCTCTCTGTCGATCTTTCTCTACTGAATTTTCGCTGCCGCCGCCTCCCCGCCCCCTCAATCCAAACCCAAACGTTTTCTGGCTTCTTCTTCTTGGACAATTTTGAATCCAATACGAAAAACAACAACAACAAAAACTACAACAACAACTTTACTAACTCAAACCCTGTATGCCTCCGAATGGGATCGGAATGCTCTCATCCGCTGCTACTGCTGCTGCTGACTGACAAATATACTAACTCTGCCCACTAACTCAACCGCTGGCGCGGCCCAACTAACGAAATTGCCGGTGCGGTGGTTTTTGGGGAAATTGCAACGATTCTAATCGATCCACATCAACAAAACTTCCATCTCCCGACATGCCTTCCCTCGCGTATTCAATTTTCCCGCACTGATGATGATGGTGGTGGTGGTCGTCGTCGTGGTGATGATGATGAAATTTCCTCCACGAAATCAATATGCCGCTGCCGCATACTCTCAACGAATTTGCCCACGGTGGCCGTGGTCGTGATGATCCCACTAATGGAATCAACTTGGACTGGAACTCGATTGGAAACGGCGGTTCTGGGCGGTACGGCAATGATGATGACGATGACGACGCGGTGACGCAATGGTGGTGGTGGTGGCTTCCGATTGCAATCAATTTCGGACGAATGATGAAATTGACAGGATGTGGCGGAATCGGATTGGAAATGGGACCGGAAAAACAGGGGTAAACAGAAACAGCGGTCGGAGCGGACCAAGGACTTTATGCGAATTCGGAATTCGCTAAATAGGACCCAGCTTGAACCCTTTCTAGCAGATGCCCCCACCCATGTGGAGGCGAGCAAGCGGCACAAGGGCAAAGATGAGATCAGGTTGTCGAAAAAACGCGTTCTCGAATTCCTAAATTATGGAGTGTTGGACGCGACGCCGGAGATGATACGAGCTCGTGAAGCTGAGAACGCTCGTATTGACTATGTGAGGGAGCTCGACATTTTTTCCCTCCAATTTTCTCTACTTTATTATTTGTTTATTTTGTTTTTTAAGTTTCCTTTTGGAAAATTTTCCTATGTATCAAATCTATAAGTGTATGTGTATACATATCCAATATTTCATTATCATATTCCGTAAGGACTCGTATATATTCTTCCGAATATTAGTGACTTTCCTTCAAAATGTACAGTGTGGCCTGAAATTATGTGTCACATCTCTTTTCTACTATCCAAATGCCATAGCAGAGGTTCATGATTTTGGTCGGGCTTGAAGCCGGAAATTTGAAACATCCTAACGACGCTCTTGAAGGGGACACTTATTATTTTACCATTATAAGAAAAAACTGCTATAAGCCTTGAAAATTCTACACTAGAAGTCATTAAGAGATATCAGAAACTGACCGTTATAAAAAGATGACCGTGTTACACAAGGCGTCGTAAGAAAATTTTACTTCAGCAGTGGGAATGTACAGTAGAACCTCGTTAATGTGGCCCTCTTTAAACCAGGAATTTTAGACCGCTTTATAGACAGACCGTATCAACGGGATAGCTAAAAATGTACTTGGGCCCCTATGGCGGTAAATTCACCGTATTAAATCACTGACGTAATTTGACCGTATCAAAGAGAGGCCGCGTTAACGGGGGCCGAATAAACGAGGTTCTACTGTACGAAGGCTGCCCTACAGCGGACATTGATTTTGGTAGTCATAAAGCGCCATCTCGGTCATTGAATTTATTACTGATAGCAACCTGAAGCCATAAAGTTTCCAAGTCATCGAGTGTAGTACTCATTGGCGCGTAAAATTCGAATGTTTTGCCATGTTGAACTTCCATTTCCATCTTCCATGCCAATGCCAAATGCCAGGTGCCCCGTCCCAAAACGGGAGACATTTACTCAATGGTTTTGGACGTGATAGAGCGCGAAGTGAAGGGTCTGTTGGATCTGGCGTGAGTTGTAAGTTCGCGATTATGGCCAGAATCATTGATCGGTGTTAAGGCAGTTGGATTCTCCAAGTTAAACCATATGTGACATCGAGTTTTGGGACAACCTGTACATAATAGTTTCTTCCGTCGTATTCCGAAAAATATCTAGCCTTCTTTCACATAATTATTACATTTTTGAGTTTGATTTTCCCTTTTCTATATATATTAGGCTGTGACAGTCCTACAAAGTTCTATCCTTCATGTTCTTTAGTAGTAACTTATCATTATTTTATTATTCATTTTCATATGTACAAGCCGAGAAAAGTTTGCTGTATACCACTTGTTTCAGTATATATATATATATATACATTATTGATTCAATGACAATTATCTTTATGATTATGACGTGGTAAAATGTTTTTTTCTTTCGTAAATTGAGTAGATTTTAAATATACTTTGATTTTGTAAACGGGATCATTTATAGTCCAGTAACTTATGACTCTCTCTCTCTCTCTGTCTCTCTCGCTCAACTTCTGAGAATTTGAAGTAATTTTTGGTTCTATAGAATTTTGAGAAGCAGAAATATGGAAGCAAGATGATATCCTGATTGCTAGTATCAGTATTATCATTATTATTTTTAATATTATTCATATTACTATCACTATATTTATCAAAAGTCATATTGGATTTATTAATTCATTAGCCTTTCTGTACTCTTTGGAGCACAATACTGAGCTACTCCACACACCTTTTTGTAGATTCAGTTGTCTAATTATTAATTTCACTCCCTCTAAACAAGATATCTCTATCACTCTCTGTCCATCTATAATCTATCTCTATACATCTTTAACAATTGCCTCTCAGTCAGTGACTTCCGTCCTCTGATTGATTTTAGTCAGTATCTCTCAATCTGTTCATTCTCCCTCCTATTCTCACAGTATTATCACGACACAAGTTTTTGTTCCCAAAAGTTTTTCTCTTTAAACACAACATTTAGAAATATATATTTAGTTTTCCCTCCAAAATTTTTGAATCCACCGTAATTTATTTTGTGTACATTTTTGAATATTATCTTGGTTTCCTAGCAGTTTCTCTCTGCTATACGCATATTTACAAATTTTATCTCAGTTGATAATGAAGATAATGATTATTGTAGAAGAAGGACATTTTGTTCTGAGGGAGGAAAATGATTTTAAAAAAACTAATAATAATATATATTAGATGATCAACTCTGATATTGATGCTGATCCGTTTCCACGAGCTGAACCTATCACTGCAAAGAAACTAGAAAAGAGAATGCAAAAGCATGCCAACGAGGTAACCCTTCACTCTCAAATGACAACAAAAAAAGCAATAATAATAATAATAGCATTTGAATATTATTGTTATTTTTTTTGGTCTTGTTTTATTGTATTTTATTTTGATTTTTTGTGATGATTATGATGATAAAGGAAGAAATTTTGCAGCGTTCAATGGCAAAATGTTCTTTGTGAAAAAAGATAACTATATTTATTTTATTTTTAAATGTATTTCCGTTCCTTCTCAAGTCAGCCAAGTCGATGTTTTCTTTTTAAAATTTTTACGAATACTCTATCTCTCTCTCTCTCAAATCTCTTCTTTCTTCTTGTCATCTCGAGTGTGCAATCCGTTTTTCTCTTTTGAAAATAATCTCTCTGTGTTCTCTGACGAGATGAGTGAGTGAGTAAATACTGTGCAGAAAGGGAGATTCCTCATTGCTGTGGAATCTTTGTTCATTTGTACGCTGGCTTTGACGTGAGTGTGGGTCTGAAAACAGGTCCTCCCCGACCATGTTTTGCAGCAGGAGCAGATGCAGAGCTCAACTCTCTCAATCTCACTCGATCCCAAGGATTCCCGCTATATAATTACAATAGGTGTCTCTCCCCGTTTGAACATGAGCTGACAGCTTATTTATTATTATTATTAAACGACAATAATATGGCAGGAAAAACATGTGGGAAACAATTTTGTACATGCTTGTGCCCCAGTCAGTGAATGAGCTTTACGTGACTGACGAATCCCGATGAGTGAATGCGGGAAATTGATGAGATGAGGATGAGGATGCGTCTAAATAGTCCCCACATCTCACAGTGTACAGGTGAGGTAGGGAAGTGCAAGTGTAGGAAATCCCTGGTAGTAGAGATACACACTACATGTGGTAAACTTGGGATATTTTGAGAGGATCCTGTGATCAAATCACTTGAGATCGGATAATTATTTCATTATGATTGTAAATGTCAAAAGAAATCCTTTCCTCAGCAGAGAGCTACTAGCCGCACAAAAAACGGAAAAAAGTGCGATAATCCATTGCGGCGGATGGGACAGGAAAGAGGAAGCATATATGGGATCACACAGAAATTTTTCACACGGTCATGTGCAGAGAAGTTTCAAAAATGTTTATTTGATTTTCAAAGAAAAAAGGGTGGAAAATATTAGAATCTATCAAAATAATTTCCCCTGTAAAATCTGTATTCTTTTTGGTTTTGATTTAGATGGAGGAAACATAAAAGTAGATTCCGAATGTAGAGGAAGAAATAGGTGTTAGTTTTTACAGCGGATTTACTAGATGAGCAGATTTTGGTTTGTTGTTGTTCAGTTTCTTGTGGAAAATCGGAAAGTGTTTTTAGTAACAAAAATAAAATAAAATAAAAATTAAGGAACGTGGGAAGTGTGACGAGGGAAGGGAAATGCTAGAAACCAAACCGGACGATTAGAATTGGATGTAATTTTTTAATGCATGGATTGTGTTTTTTGATAATGTCGTCGTGATGCACGACAACCCTTTTTTTAAAGCTTGCACACATTAATGTCAATAATAATAATATTATTATTAATTACTAGCATGAGAATGTCCTAAAATGGCTCTGTTTGCGCACCCGTGAATTATTTTTGCGAGAAATATAAATTAAATTCTGTGAAACAGATAATGGCGGGCTGTAGATCCCGCTGCAAACGCAAACTGCTGCTACTGCTGCTGCTGCTTTTGAACAAAAAACTGTAAATGACCTGCCACTGCCGCGCGCCATCTCCCATAATATTGCACGTGCGAAATGAGGGAGCCGTTGCTGTGCTTGTGTGTGTGTGCGTCTGTGTGAAACACTGGCTTGCGGCTTGACTTGGATGGAAAATCCGACACTTTCGTAGTTGTTGCACGGAGGATTCGTGTGCGTGTATGAGAAATTTGTGGATTTTTTCTTGGTTTTCTTGTTTTACTCTCAGGAATTTGATTTCCAAGGACTTACAATAATTCATGTGCTGGATTTTTTCGTTGAGAATTATGATTATTATTATTATCATGATCATAATAATAATAACGAAAGGCGTGTTGATTTTTTGAGAAAAAAATTGTTTATTTCCGTCATGTTTTTCATAATCTTTTATGCAATAATAACCGTTGGAATGAGTCTCTCACTTTGAGATAATATGATTACGATTATTATTATTATTATTATAATTATGTGGTTTTGGCGAGGTTTGGATACAAAAATTTGGGACAAATTAATTGATTTTATTCTTCTTGTGCAATGTGACGACTTTTGTAGGCGAACAAAGTGAAGTGGCCGAAGCCACCTCCGTACAACTTTATGGTCTCCGTGTCATACCCCGTGTTTGACCTGCGAAATGCCACCGTAAGCTCGGTAACAAATAACCAGTATATTATTTTCCTCTCTCTCTCTTTGTCTCTCTTTGTGTAATATATTTATAGTTCCATATATTTTAAGGCTGTCGTCTGTTGTCCATGTTGAGCAATTTAAATGGCTGCTGGCTATAAAATTTTCACCAAATTTTTTCGTCATGGATGATCATGCTATTAATTTAATTAAATGTGAACGTGAACCAGCAGAAGCGCACCTCACCTCTCTATCTCTTTCTCTTTGTCTATTGTAAATCCCGCTGCCGCCGCCATATTGTTGCCTTCGCCATAATTTCACTTTATTTATTCATTTGTCGATGGAATTTTAATTTACTCCTCCGCGCTTATCATTATTCTTTTTTCAGTCCGAAAATAAAAAACGCCTCCAACTTTTTTCCAATCTCACCTGACATTCGAAATTTTTTGTTTGTTTTATGTTTGTACATTATTGAGATTATGTAATGCATAAAATTGAAACCAGGATAGGAATTTTTATCGTCCTTCCTAACTTTATTGCACTCGAAAAATTTATTCAACGTCCGACTGAATGATTTATGAAATTTCAAGTTCCAATTTGCATTCCACTCGGGCAGCGGCTAGATATAGAATAAACCTTTGATAATCTCATTCCGGTTAATGATGATGATGATAATCCTTTGCACTTAATTTTACTATTGGAAAGTTTATTTTGAATGATTCCGTTGTAGTACTGCAACAATGGAAATTATATTTGGACAACCAAAGTTGTTTAGTAGTGGATGGGAGCGGCGATATGATTGAGAATGTTACTCTTGACATTGATATTATTATGTAAATTTGTAGATATATATATATACATATACATACATACGTATATTCATAAATGTTGATGTTTTCCAACGGGATTTTGCAGACACGTGAGCGTAAAGTCAAGTTGAACGATACTTTAACGTTGGAGACGATTGAGCAGGTCTGTGCACAAGCCCATAAGCAATAATTATATAGTTTTAATTTTTTTTAATCATTCTTGTTATTACTGAATATATTACGTACGTGGGAATTTTGATCTCATTATTGAGTAAAAAAATGATCCAGATAGATGGTGTGTTTGCCACAATTATAAGATAAAGCTATGATCCACGGAATTGTGTAGTCCTTCATTGTCACTATTACGTAAATATTGTTGGCAAGAAAGATGATAATAATACTCGTAGGGAGTGGGGAAAAGCAGGGTAACTCTTGAGCGTTTGCTGTAGACAACAAACACACTTGCCAGCGATTGCAGTTCAGTGAGATTTTGTTCGAGTATGAGCGTGAGTTTTTCAAGACTAACTCCTCCCCCGCCCTTCCCCTCTTGCGTTTATCGCTGATGGTGATAATATAAATAATAATAATAATATTCTTTATTCTTAAACTTTCGGTATTGTGGTCCGTGTCGCCTTTTTTTGTATCCCCCCGCCAAGCTGAGCCAGTGAAGACCTGTTGCCATGTTTTGTTGATGTCTGTTATATTGGAAGGGGCCTGTGGATGGACCTATTTCCTAATAACCTTTTGGACTTCCACTTTTGGAAATCCATTTCCAATAGCAATTTGTAGAACCAACCAACCAAACCGTAGTAGAATTGTCCCCTTTTTCTGTGAGTCTTGCTGTATGATGTTGATGTCCTCTAACCCGTCGTCGTCGTGTTTGTATGTGTGTGTGTACTTGTGTGAACTGAAATCAAAATATTCTAGGCTTTTACGTGGCGGGCTGACGGATGACAAGTTCTTGCGAGACATAACGGAATGAACATATCATCAAGCCTGATTCCTACTTAGATAGCCATGATAATAATGATAATAATAATGTGGAGATTCGTAATTTCGCTAGCTTTGAATATTTTGTGCTGTGAAAGGGCGTGGTTGTTGATGTTCTTTTGTTGTAAAAGAATTGTGTATAATGATGCTTCAAAGGCAAGTTTCCTGCGATTGCGGAACATTGCGGATATTGATGATATGACGACATCAAAATGTATGATACATAGGCTTTCCCAGCTAATTGATTGAGTGTGATGTTACCCCCTTGCTGTGTGCTCCTATAAAACCTGGTTTGTGTAGGTGTACATACCAGGATACTTAACACAAGCTCTCGTTGTCTTTTCCATTTTTGTGTGGATGCTGTGGATTTTTGTGGGCGGAGGTGGGAAATTATATGTTCTGTTGGACTCGTGGTTCCGATACAGAAGCGGGTTGCGAACTTCCTGGGCGTGGCAGGGACGGATATTCCGATCAAGGAGTTGATCCGCATGACGTCCCCTTTCAAACTGGGCGTGAATGGCTATGCCTTTGCCGTGACGAACAATGGGCACATTATTTTTCACCCGGATTGGCGGCCAATCGTGAGTATAATGTGGGCATCCTGGAGATGAGCCGCGGGGTTGTGCTATATTAGTAAATGCGTTTGGTTGCTTATGTTTTTTTTGCAGCTCCCCGATGACATTTTGAAGCCGAATTACAACGCCGTGGATCTCATGGAAGTCGAACTGATGGACAACGATACATGTTTCCGCAACAATGACTCGGCACTGTACGAGGTGAGGCGGGATCTGTTGTTGTAATTGTAAAAAGTTAATACAAGGCTGTACTATTCAAAGGTTTTTTGATGATGATGCGTCTTACTGATTTATTTGGTAAAGTGAAGATTTACTTGGGCTTTTCCAGATGCGAAAGGATATGGTGGACCAGGTTGCAGGGCATCGAAATCTACGGATACGAACACATCAGGATAACTTTGTGAGTTGGATCTTTTCTAGGAAAATGACACCAAAGAGTTTTGCAGTATGAGATTTCTGATGATGATGACTGATGAAACTTTGAAATTTTTGTTTTTAGCGCCGAGTTGCCATCCGGAATCAAAAGTATGAGTATCGGAAAATGGAGAATACGAGTTACTCCTTGGCGATTAGCGTGCCGCAGAACATGTACCGTTTCCACGGCGTCATCGATGTAATTCGGATGATCCGGGATGAAGTGTACAATAACGTCTCGAAATTCTTCGACGTCCAAGGTCCGGGCCAGCCGCGCAAGTGGAAACTGCATCCGGACTGGTCATACTGCGAGTACATTCGGACCCCGCCGCCGCCCGAAAACGGGGACAACGACAAGCCGAAGGACAAGTTTGCGCATGAGAATCTCCTCATGGAGTTCATTCGGAAAATGCAGAGCGCCTCAACCCAGACCTCTTGGCCCTGGAGGAATACGATGAAATCAAAGGAGGACTACATTTACCAGTGTAAGTTTTGCCTGTGGAAATTTGTGTTGTAGGATATTCGGTGTTGTGAATATGAAGAATTTTATGTAATGACGTTATTAAATTATTTGGGGATTCCAGGTGACAGGGACTTGGTCCAGTCGCTCGTTTTTGACGCGAACGTGACGGAAGTGTTTTCGGAGGAGAAGCTGTGGCGCTTCAATAAAGATGAGCCGTAAGTGTGGATAGGAAAGTCCTTCGTGTGTTAGCAATGACTAGGAAATGAATAGCGTGAATGTTATGATGACTAATTTGTCAGTGTCTATCCCAATGGTTTGCTAAAATTGGACATTATTATGAGTTGTATTGGCAAGTGCTTGACGCGCTTGATTTGGAATTAACTTGGTGGTTTAATTGGAGAAATATTTTAATCTTACTTATATAATACACGCATACGTTAAAGCTCTCTTTCCATACTGTTGGCATTGGTGCCCAGGTAAATTGATTGATTTCGCCTCGTACGCTCGAGATCTGAAGGATAACTACTATTGATTGATCTCTTGATTAATCCATTATGATTCATGATGGAAGGATTATTATGAAAAATTCACATTTGTACCCCTCCTCCAATTTGACACAGATTTACTAAACTCGGTTTGCTATATGGCCTCATGCTGCGTTCATGCTCTCTCTCACACGTGTGATGGAATTGCTGCTTGTGGATTGAAATTTAAATATGGCGGTTTGAACGGTGCTTCCTGATTGTGTGGCGTAATTGGTCCATGACACTAACTATCTTGCTGTGTAGTGAGTTCATCAAAATGTATGGGGTCCACCTGGCCTTCATTGCGACCCGGACCGGGCTCACCCGCTGGATCGGACCCTTGAATAAGGACAGGCCTATTTCAACGACGGATGTGTGCGTATATTGATTTACTGTTGAAAAAATTGCCTTAATTATTTCGAATAGTTCGGATGGATCATTCATGATTGAATAATGATGATTTTATTATTTATCACCACCAGGAATTTCGAAGACAATAATATCCGTGCCATCGATGAGCTTTGGTACAAGCGAGCTGTGGATCGCTGGTACGTAGACCGTGACAGTTTCGTCTACAGCATCCCCTTCGATGCTGGGACGCGGAAAGATAATCTCACCACCGTCACGGCGACCAGGGCAATTTTCGTGGAGAGCAAAGGTCACTATGCTCCTGTGGCCGTCACCGGCATTCAGTTTGACCATGCTAAATGGAAGGATAAATTCCTCGAGACCACCTCTAAGGTATTTTCTACCCTTTTTTACAGAGATGTAATTGGCCAGTGGCTATTCAGAATGTATTTATCGGATCGAGTTTATCAACGATGATTGATTGATTTATTATCAATTTTTTTACTATAAAATTTTGTAGTGCATGCCCGGGTTCAATTGCCAGAACCGAACGTGCGATTCCGGGACTTTAAATTGCTACGTGCTGGACGACAATGGTTTCGTTCTCATTTCCGAAGAGCAGAAGGACCATGGTATGTAAATATTTTACCAAATTCCAAACATTAGAGTATTTTGGTAATTGTGCATCTTGTAATCTGTTTTTACCAGGAAAATTCTTCGGGGAAATCGACGGGATGGTGATGGAAATGCTGGTCAAGTCTGAGATTTACAAGCAAGTTCGAGTGGTGGACTACCAGGCCACATGTTTCCATCCAGTTTCCCGGAGCAACTTTGCCAGCATTCTATTAACCGTATGTTCCGCCTATTTGTATGTATGATGTGAAATGGCGGGATAAATTTGTCATTTAAATGTCGTGCATATTTTTTGTTTGTTATTTCCTCCAGCCCCTGCACACTGTAAAATGGCTTCTGAAGCTTTCGCTGAGTTACCTCGCCTGGCTCGCCATACAAGTGAACATCCACAGTCTCGTGTCCCCGGATTTCACCTCAGTCCTCGCGGAATGTAAGGGAGTAGTCATCGATGGTGCCGTTTTTTGAATGGGAAAAGGACAAATAATTTTTTAAATTTATCATGTGATTTTGTGCGCAGCTATGGGTGAAGATCACCAAATCCTGGAGGACCCGTTCCCCTTTGTGGAACTGGCGTCAATAAACAAGACGCGGCTGAGACCGTGTGACCAGGAGTACCGGCTGTACACCTACGGCCCGGCGTACAACACGTACAATCTGACATCCAAAGGGATGCTCACGGCCTGTGGTCACTCCAAATGCTCAGGCTTCTTCAATGTTCACTACATCCCCCACACTAATCTAATCCTAGTCGTCACCGACGGCACCTGCCGCTGCCCCAACACTGTTAATAATCATTCTATTAAACCCGAAGAGGTCGTCTACCCCATTGATGAGGCCGTGAAGAATTTGTCGGCGGAGAATGAGATCGTGGCGCAGATCTGCCGGACGCCAAGTTTCCCGCCGCTCTACCGAAACCGCATGTATAATGAGACCCAGTGTCATCATTATCACGCCGAGGTAAGCATATGGGCGCAATATTGTCGACCACTGTTGGCTTAAATTTGTTAATTTGGTTGAAATTTGTGGGTTCAACTTCGCAAATTTGTGAGTCATTTTTGTGGTTGTTTTTCTTTTATGCAGGAAGAGGGAATGAAGGCGGATTGCGGTTTGGGGACGAATTTGAAAGCTAGTAGTGTATTCGTAGGAGCATTAGCCGTCGTTGTAATGATCAAGTTGACTTTCGAGTTTTGAATTAAGTAATTTTAATAATGGATTTAAATTTTAAAGAATGGGATTTTTTGAATAATTTTTAATTTTTTCAAGGAAAGGGAAAATTTTCGTAAGGTGTAAAAAAGTTATACAATAATAATAATAATAATAAAAATGAAACCAGGAGCCTTGAGATAAATGTGTTTTACAGTTTGAAACTTTGTGGAGGTTGTAGAATATGATGATGGTCATCATATTGATGATCATGTTAATGATGAGGAGATAATGAAGATGATGATGAAGAAGACGACCATATAGTTGCCCCATTCCGAACCTCCCCTTGTGTCTTGTGTAGTGAGAATATTGAATTGTAGTATTGTTGAAGGAAGACGGGATTGTTGTGTACATGCATGCGAAAGGGAAGGGTCGTGAGAAATACAAGGACAACAGTGAAAAGATGAATCAAACTTGTCAATCAGTTTATTATTCTCCGTGTTTACGAAAATAGTCTCTTGTTTGAATTGCAATGATCCTTGTATGAAATATATTAATTAGTGGCTAAGGTTGGAGCAGCTTTGGCCAAGATGAAAATTGTGGAGCAAGACGGAGCACTCGGAGCAAGCAAAGTTATCTTCCATGCAAACGATCACTACTACTACTTCGAAACACTCACACACATACATGCACACACCAATCAAGCAAAATAAATACAAATATCCGCCTCCCCTGATATAGAGTAACATTCCTTGACAATAATAATTATTATTACAACCAGCGTTAAAAATTGTAAATAGTTTTATTCAACTACGTGGTTACGATGATTATAACAATTACTATTACTACTACTATTATATAAATACTTATTCCAAAAACTATTGCATAATCAACTATCAAGGTTTACACATGTACTTTGAATCGTTATTATATACATACATATATATATATATATACATACATCGATATATATGCATATAAACTATTCTAATATTAAGCAAGTTGAGAATCATAAAGCAGAACACGTGCTGTACTTACATGGTAGCCAAGTTGTTTGGAAAAAAAATGTTGTCTTCCAACTACAAATATCGATTGGACATTTCATCAAAATAAAAAGGAGGATTGGAAAAAACCTTTTTTCAGTGAATGGTCATCCTATTAGCGCTGTGGAATTTCCACAGCGCCTCACCGTATATTACGTGTATTGTTGATTCTTACGAAACTCCAAGCTCGTGAGCTCGTGCTGCCGCTGGCATTTGAGTTGGAGCACATATCCCAGTTCATCTTTTTTTGAGGGATTCATGTCCTCGATTTTCATTTGCTATTGCTGGTGCGGCTTTCCCTATTATCAGTATGCTCTTCCAGTGGACTCTTCAAACTGTATCACATGGAGAGAACTTCACTGTAAGCAGTGTTTGGAACGGGCTCCTCTTCCTAGATGGACGTAAAGTTATCGGCCAAGGGCCTATCGACTCATGTTAAATATGAGGCCCCAAGTTAGTACCAGGTCAACTCAAGTACTCATGGTAACAAGCAGACGACGGACTGAACACATGCACATCATCGGCTTAGGAAAGAGGAGAACATTGAGACTATAATGGCAGCATACAGAGCTATATGAGAATCCCATGCATTTTGCATCAATATTTCGGTAGTGACCTCCTCACCCCTTTCCGTGATCATTTTAGCATTATGGCTACGTTAATGTCTCTATGATCTCCCCTTCCCGC
Organism: Pseudobourletiella spinata; assembly: GCA_009870155.1. Lineage (NCBI taxonomy): Eukaryota > Metazoa > Arthropoda > Collembola > Symphypleona > Bourletiellidae > Pseudobourletiella > Pseudobourletiella spinata. Next base: position 17,976 of record WJFA01001970.1, read on the forward strand.
GAATTGATATGGATACATCCGAACAGCCCCTTATGGTTGTCATTGTCAATGATTCCCATCGTATTTGTATGATCGAAAATCTGCTGGCTTGTGGTACCTAC
>WJFA01001971.1:0-18075 GCA_009870155.1 Pseudobourletiella spinata
TCTCTCTCTCTCTCATTCCGTTCCGTGCCACTTGTGAACATTATAATTTATTCCTCAAAATTACCTCCGAGCACACCCCCTGCCCACTATTCCGAACTCTGCACTACTACGACTACCTCTACTACAACAACTACTCGTACTACTACAACGCCTGGCAGATTGATCCCCGCAGCGGAAAATCGTCAGTCTAACTGGAACCATCACATCAAATCACCCACCCTCCCCCACCATCCCATGTCAGCACGTTATATGTCTTCAATCACCACATCTCGTCTTTTACGCCATCCATATGCACACGTCCCACTGTCCCATTTCTGCCGGATTCCATCCGTAACTAATGCCGATGGGAGGACGGATATGTACAATAATACGGGCGGTATGTAGCTAATAGGACAGAAGATTAAAACTGGCAGAATTTATTCGGCGGGATGAAGTGCTACCGTGTCGCTCTATTCCACCACCCTCTCGATTGCCTTTGAGAAGTATGAGGAGCTCTCCGCCTGAGTGCGGAAGAGGAATTCCCCGAAAAATCTAAGAGGATGACTGGCAACTGTGATGGTGGTGGTGGCTTGTAGTTACAGGGCTACTCAGCCGTTCCCCGCCCGCCTGGACAAAGATCTACACCGCCACCTTGCCACTCATTAAGAGGGTCTCCGGTAGTCCGTTACTGGGTGAGGAGTGGGACGCATGTGGACTGCCTATGCAGACGGGATAAAACTGGAGGGAAACTCTTGGAACTCCGTCCGTTGATTGGAAGGAGGGGGGTTATAGCTCGGCCTATGACAACGGCGGCGGGCATTGGACGTGGTGAAAGAGATTCAGAGGCTTTTCGTGAGCAACGTGGGAAAGGGGAGCCTCCCCTCAACCCGGGCGAATTTAATCATCATCCCAAATCCAAATGTAATTTTACACCGGATGGATTTCCAGCAGCCTGATTAAGAAATCCACCTGAGAGCCTTGCCCAACTAAAAGCCTGCATCCCCATTCGGTGGGGCCAGTCACCGAGGAAATGGGGGCGGGGTGGGTAGGGAATGAATATCTGCTGGGGCTTGGGATGATCGTGACATCCCATGAGCCAGAACATGGCCACGCACTGCGGCAGCCACCCCATATGTACGCTGATGGAAAGTATTCATAGTTGAAACTGCAAATGGCTCGTCTTACCTGTGAATGATCCGCTTGGACTGAAGGTACTCCAAAGCTAGAGCCATCTCCGCCACGTAGAGGGTGACAGCATCCACGGTGAACTGGACGTTTTGGGTGAGGTGGTAGCGTAGGTCTCCGCCCAGGAGCAAGTCCTGCACCAAAAACATGTCCTCCTCGTCTAGAAAATGGGGAGCTTCTGTCAGTAATAATTCCCTCGTTGAAATTGGCGACAGGCGCCGACCTGATCTATATAGTGTTCCTATACGGGAAAGGGCCCTGCCCTCTGTTCCCTGCTCCCTTCTCCGTCAAGGCCGCCGCCGCCGGTGGCCAGGATAACCCATCACCTCTATGAGGAAAGACGTGTGTACTTTTAGCAAGGGCAACAAGGGGGCACACATCAATTTTCCCCGTGGAAATTACTAGGTTATTAGATTTCCACATCGTCCTCCCCTTGTCCGTGTAGCATGAGTCTGCCATGGGCTGACTGTGCTCTTGTTAGTTGTCCATACTAGTCCATTCCTGCTGAGCTTCCGGGCGTATGTGTTCCTCCATAGGGTCAATAAATAAGCAATCCGGGGATCGGCGGAATATCGACTCGTCAGAGGACCCCTCCTCAATTCTACACAGGGAAATGTTTGGGGGAGGAAATATTTTACGGGATCTTCAACGGGAATTTTCCCACAGAGAAGATTTGGGAAGGGGATGAGTAGATCTCACTCTGTCAGGGGTCTGACTGAGCTCACCCATTACCCAAGTTTCGCTACTCGTCCTTATCTGCATAGGTTAACTCCCATCAACCGCACCAGCAACCGTGAGAGTATTTCGGCCCCCTACCTCCCATCCTACGCCGCTCTTATATTGAGTAGTTCTACTTTTAAGAAATTTCTACATAACATGAGCAAGCTTGTCGATTTTTGAAAAACTTAAGGGAAAGGGATGGTCGTGTAACCTACGGTAGATGCTCCAAACACACACACACACACACAAACACATACATCACCAACCCCACGCGCTTACACTTCTGCGCCTCATTTTCCGTGAATAAATAAAAGGAGGAAATAGGCTGAGCCATTAAGGATCCACTACTGCCTATGCGATCCCGAATGGTTTCGCAGGAGAATTTAATGAAAGCCGGCGTAAACACTGGATGTATGTGTGTGTTTTCGTGTGTGTGTGTGTGTGTGTGTGTGTGCGTGCGTGTGTGTGTGCATGCGGAGCGCGAGAGGAGCTCCTTTTGAGGAGCAAACAAAGGTGAAGTTTTCAATGTTGTCAGATCCGTCGATCCCGTGCCGACAAAAGCGGCTTCACCCACCATCTCTGCTCCCATTCTCCTGGTCACAGTGTTAGTCTTCCTCCCGGAAGACTTAAGTGTATCCAAACGTGCGCCGTCACTTTTCCTCCACTCCATCTCCTGCCCAGACCAATTTTACCATTCCTGGGAGCTCGGGATGGAATGAACTCTTGTTGCCAATGACTATAGTAAGTAAATAACGATCGACTGCCAAGTGTGACTGACTCATTCCGGCTCTCAAGAGCCCAAACACCCCCACATAGAGAGCTCCTACGCCGACATTCATCTGCACACACACAGACTCACACGCACACGGACACATAAATACACAAACATCCACACTCGAACTCCTCTCCTCATTCCCGGCGCTATGAGACGTTAGGTTACGAGTACATAGTGGTATCCCTCAATAAGTCTCTGTGGTTCCTGTGGGCTGGAATTTATACATGACCCTTTGTACTTCCTCCTCCATTCCTGGTTACGATCTCTGTTCAAGAATTCTATGTTCAAGGGTCTATGTGGATGTCCTCGTGGGGTTGGTGCGCTCATGTCCAGTTTCCCTGATTCTGTGGACATTTGTTTGTGTATGTACAAATGTATGTGGGGGAAAGGAGCTGCGAGCGAAAAGAGAGGAAGTGAGTGTATGTGAGCGGGGATTACCGTGAAAGGAGAACCACAAGTTGACGAGAAACGGGTGGTCCAGTTGAACGAGGATTTCAATCTCACGGAGAACGTTACGCAAGGCATCTCGTTCCAGGCAGACGGCTTTGCTCATATACTTCATGGCGTACATCTGGCCCGTGTCTTTCTTTTGAACGATGCAGACCTGTGAGAGGTGGGAAGAGGAGAGAGAAAAGCCACAAGTTATTTTATCAACTCCCGTATTGTAAAAACAAGCCACCGCCCTTCCTCGTCCCACGCACACTTATAAATACATGCATGCATACATGTATATACATATATATATATACATATAACCTAACATGTACCTACATATGTCGCACATACATATGCAAGTGGATATCTGTGTGTGCATGTGTGTCCCCACACAACCAACCTCCACACTGCCCGATGAGTAAAGGACAGGACGAACCGAGTTATGAGGCACATTACTATTATTATTGTGCCCGGCTCCTACTCCTGCTGTCACACACCCGAGTTGATTTACTTTTTTTAAAATCAGGAAGGACGGAGTTCACTATAATAAACTTGCTTTTCCCGACCACCGTCGTCGTCGTCGTCCAATGTACCGTTCCACCCTGGTGGAACCCAATCTCCCGTGATGACTCTAGGTCCCCCCTCTCATTTCCCCGCTCTCTTGAAGAAAATCCATGGACAGACTTTCTCCGCGCGCACTCCGCGGCGTCTCCAAAACGGCTGCCGTAGCTCCCCTTTCCCCCCAACTCAAATAGAAGCGTCATCCGCAGTGCATACTAATAACGTTATTTATTGACCTCATAGTTTTCCTCCCTTTCGTAGCCAATGCCCTCGGCTCATGATTAACTTTGAAGGATTCGGTCGTAAGTTTGATGATGGGAACTTTGGCCTGCTGAAATCCGAAGATCGGGAGGGGATGCTCAAGTGGGATGACGCTAAAATGAGGGCCGTTGGACTAAAGTTCATGTACATTTCCATGGGGCTGGAGTTTATTGCCCAGACAATTCCCCGTTCCTCATGAACATGACGCAAGGAGAAGCTGCTGAAAGTTTATGCTGGATCGTCACGGGTGGAGGGTGGGTCTATAACACCCCAAGCATGAGAAACGCATCTAAAACCTGTCATCACTTGTTGCTCTATTCAATGGCCATTTTTTCATTTCCTCTCCCTCCACCCATAGTCACACCTCCGCCTCACATACACACACACACACTGTAGCACAAACAGACAAACACAAACACACATACACACTAACCCGTGAACGCAGGCCCGCACCAATTGTGTAAAAGAGCGGGGAAATGGTGAGCGGCGGCGAGGCGGGTATGAAGGGAACTTAATGGACCGATAAAAATACCAGACAATGCACCCTTCTGTACCTTCTATTCCTTCATGAGGAATCAGAACGGCTTTCCCCACTCCTGTAATCCTGCCAGTAAAAAGCTCGCGAACCTCCACAGAGGTTACGGAAGTCTCCATATGTATGTATATGTATATGCATCTACATCTTCCTCCTAAAGCCCCACTCTCCCCAATCGATGCGAACTGACTGGGTTTAAAAATAAATCCCGTCTGTCTCACGCTGTTAGTGTTTCCTTTCTCTGACCTCATCTCCATAGCTACCTGTGCTGAGTGTGTCATGATGTACGTATATATGTACGCGCGCTTGCCTGTGTGAGGGTGTATGTAGGCATGCCTGCCTCTATTTCCGTAAGTTTCTGTTTGAATGCATCTGGCAGGATGACGTCAGACAGGATGACAGACAGGGAAGGACTTGACATAAAAGGAATTCATATCGGAGTATTTTCTATTTTCACCCACTTTCTCCCCACTTTCTCCACCTCACTTTTTCTTGCGCTCCAATTCCGCCCGATATTTCAATTCAAATGGACGATGGATGCTCTGTCAAGGATAAATTTGAAACGTTTGAGTCCATATATCTCCGCTAAAGTGAAGAACAGAAAGAGAGAAAGATAAAGAAAGAGCTAGAATGTGGAGAGAAATGTAGGCACAATTAGATCTGCTTTTATCATTTCATCACCGACATCATTTATTCCAATCTCCTCTCCTTTCTCCGTGTCCAGAATCAAAGGTGTAAGTAAGTGGCTGGTGGGAGTCGGGATTTTAGTGGAAAGAGGGAGGAAGTGATACTTTGATGAAGGAGCACTTATTATGCTCATGACAGCTTGTCTTAAAAGCATCTTCACCCCCACCGAAAACTTTCTCCAAGTTTTCCGCACGGCTTACTCCTCAATATGGCTTTTCTACTCCCCTTGTAATTCCAACCTTTGGAACTTCGAAGTAGGAACTTCGGGGGAGCGTTCAAATCCTCATTTTTTTTTTCAACCGCAATAGACGAGAACGGCTCGCGAAACTCCTGAGCTATGACATTTCCGAGGATGAAATTCAACGTGGATTTCAGCATTTGAAGACAGAAATATACTCCAGTTACCCCTACATATATATCGTCCATAGCTGCGGAAGGTATGAGACTAATCCAGAGTACGATTCCTACCCAGATAATGGAAATGCTAATGAGCTGGCAAGCGGAGCAGAATCCCGAAATTAAATCCCGTCTCCCGGCTGCCTTAACATTAAGCTCGGGGAAAAAGTCTGCGTAGCGAATCAATGGGATGATCACTGTGACGCCAAGTGCCAATAAGGATGATTAATGTTCCGGGGGCCATGGAAAAAAGTTTTACCGTCAACTCCAAATCGGTATGCTAACTCGAGTATATTTTTGGAGATATTATAACAATAATGATTATTATTACTATTACTATCAGAGCGACTTGATCAAGCCCAATTCACTCAGCAGGCCCAACGGAGGTTTGTGTGTGGGTGGAGGAGTGCGCCGACGTTGGGAAATGGACATGGGGGTGGGAAGGAATTGATTCGAGTGCTGTTCGCGGTGCAAGATGGTCCAGAGCGAGGGGTATCTTGACGGGGAAATTGGGAAATTGGAACTCTTCGGATCATAATGGCAATGGCTACAACCCCATTCCAACATCCGACAGAATATACCAAGTTAGGCCCTTGTGGGGGAGTCATTAGTTTTCTAACTAGCAAGGAAAGAGCCGCAGCCGGAGTGACGAGCTCATAGCAATAACAACGTACAACTCACTTAGACCACAACTCGGACAACTTCCTTGCTCATCTTTCGGAAATGAGGACAGCAGTCAGGAGCTGAGGATGGGGAAGAAGAAGGAGATGAAAATAGGACGTGAGGAGATGTGGAACTTGGAGGCAAAGGGGGGCCTATTAAAGCAAAAACGACCTCCATCCTCCGCACACACACACACATACATTCATCATGAAAGAAACGGAGAGACAAATCCGAAGGAGGGGATCAATAGGAACTTCTTGGAGGAAACTATAGCGGAGAGACAGGAGTGACGGTGGTCCGGTCGTTCCGGAGAGAGTTTATATGGAGGAGGATATGGGATTCGAAAGCGGGCCAAAGTCTCAGTAGTACACGCTACCGCATTCAGATAGAGCGGGGAACTGGACCTGGAGAGCACCTCTTCAAATCCTTCTTAAGTCCAGGAGAGAGGAGGAGAAAGGGAAGCCCAGTCCCAACGTCTTGCTCCACATGTTTCACGGAGTCTATTGTTGTAAAATGTTGGCAGTCTTTTGTTTCCAGCTGGTTACATCCTCTCCTTCCATCCCTGAAAGCACATATGTGTCACTGCTACATACGGAACTATCGAAACTACGTCCGTGAGGGACGGCAAACTTATCTCCCGCGTCTGTACTCATTCCTTTCGTTCCTCCACGAAGTGGAGTTCACATACTACTAGCAAAAAATGACGTACATACATTCTAAATCTAAAGTTTGTAATGTAATTCCTGAACGTAATAAAAAGGCCGACATTAGGAGGGAAGACGGACACACACTCAAGCCAACATCCACAGTTCAGTACGTACTAGCATGAGCGGGCACACGCACATTCAAAACTTACACACTGAAACTACCGGGTACTCACACATAGACACACACACACACACACACACACAGACTAATACTACCTCGCACAAACACAGATTCATATGCACTTTACACTTTCGGGCACTAACACGCTGGGATGCACACGCCAAAGTAGAAACCGACAAACACATTAGTGGTCATACATACTAGGGCGGGGAGGAAGCATAGGAGCACCCGCCAACGTTGCCCCACATATTAAGCGATCAGACGAGCCAGGCATTGAAACACATTGGATGATGGGTTCAGTGCGGCAAAGATGGAATGCGAGAGCCTCACCGAGCCAGAGGTACTCACTCAAAATCGAGCTAAAACTTTGACATCCCCGTGTACTTTCCGACAAGATTTGGTAATCAATCTTTGAACTTGTTCTCATAGCATAATCTCTTTCTGCTGCCTCAAGAGCCCGTCAAATTTTCTTTTTATATTTCCCACTCCGACCAAGTCGGCAACGACCACCGTAGAGGACAACCATTCAAACTCAGTTATCCAACTTTGACGTGCTATGTGTATAATTTTACACACTCACACGTACACACACATACACAAACACGCATGCACACGCACATACGTACAAACTTATGCACAAACACGCATGCACACATACACACAAACGCCCTTTTTATTATTGATTTAACAACCGTCTGCTTGAGTAATGGCAAGAGTGTGTCAGTGTATACGAGGAGCTTTACTCTAGTCCACTCCACACCACAAAAATCCCCATAATAACTGAGTGGGAAACAGTCGGGTTGAAGATCCCGTTGGAGCAAGGTACAACCCGCTCCGCTCAGCACATGAGAACGGCACATGAGCGTTTCACAGGGTTTCCTTGTGAGGTCCTGGGACCGGCCCCCGGGAACCCTTTGTACTACATCATGTGAATAATAATACCTGATAATGGCCTAATGCAGTCATAATGTGTGATGGCGGGGAGCTATAGTGTCGGAGGGGGAGCAGTCATGTCACCGAACTAGTAGTAGTGAGGGGGGACGGGATGGAAATGTCTTGTCCTGCGCAGAATACTAATAATACATAGCCTTGGAAGTGGGAAGGGGTTAGGTGTGGTTCTGTTTCTTTCTATTGTCCGGCTACATATGTGTGACATGGAGACGGGCAAGGATAGCTTTCTCCCAGCAAGGGGGAGGCGAGCCAATTTTTCCACGGTACAATTCATCTTATTCATGCCTCCGCCATCAATCTCTTTTCCCATCACTCCGTTTGAGCTACAACTTAAATCAGGGGCATGAGCAGGTTGGGATCCCCATCATTCCTTCCTTCTCATTCTCCTCTTCCGCCTCCTCCGTGACCAGTAGTTAACATTTCTCCTGGGCTTGAGTAGGCGACGAAAGGACAGGCGGGAAAAGTACAGAGGAATATTTCTCAAAAAGTCCCTCCAGTCTGGCTCTTTTCCTTCTCCACCTCTTCCACCCTGGAACATTCCCCCATTGTTAGCTCGGTTGGGTAAAGATTAATTACTGCGACTGCACAAAGTATGCGGGTCCTACTACTTCCCCCTTCAGCCCACCATGCCTAATTTATCCAGAATTACAGCAGCGGCGGCGGGTGGTGGAAACGAAGTGGATAAGAGTATTTTAAATTATAAATTGCACCATCCCAAAGGGAGTTGATTCCGTAGGTATGAGGTTAACAACATATTCTTCCCATCCCAAAACTCCCGGAGCAGTCCCTCCCTCTCTTTCTCTCCTACTGCAATCCAAGGCTGACAGACTCATTTCTCAGAGTTGATTAGCATACAAGGGAGGGAGCACGGTCTTTGGGACCCTGGCTGTATGATTAAAGGAAACGTGAGCTCGGAGGGACCTAATTCCGCTAAATGTTCCGCGGCTGTCCCTGGGAAAATCACATCAGGCTTGAGTCACCCACCTGTCGTCCTCCGCCCGCATGTCACTAAGCCTGTGCATAATTTTTCTCAATCTAAGGAAAATAGGGACGAGTTCCAACGTAGGCTTTTGTCTCTCACCTCAAATTTTCAGGCCGTATTTCTAATCGTAGGATCATATTTTGGGAAAGCACTTTTAGCAGGAGAAGTGACAGTGTCCTTGGTCACTGATGCAATTACGAAACATAATCTCACGCACTCATGGACCCACGTTCAAAAATACTTGCACACATAAACAAATGTTCACAGTCATACACACAGTCACAAACGCATGCAAACAACTACTCACGCAGAGAAACATGCATGTTCCCATACAAACACTGTTAAATGCATGCACACAGTTACTCGCTCAAACACACATACCTGCACCAATGCATGAGCATACGTAAACGAAAGCACACTAAATTACGCACACCAGTACACAAACATACGCATGCAAACGCACACGCGCATAAACAAAAGCATTCCTTCACCAGCACACACACAACGCACATGAATTACTTCACCAGCACACGCACCCACATACATTCCTTCACGAGCACACGCACCCACATGCATTCCTTCACCAGTGCACATACAAAGTATGGGGCTAATCCACTCACACCCGCTCACAGATTCACACATACACAGTGTCACAAACCCACCGGCTCACGCCCTCATACAAGCACAAAAACATGACACAATCCCAATCATTTCGCGCACACACGCATGCGAAGGTACACGGTTGACTAAGAAGAGGTGGATATATGGATGGAAAATAGGAAAACAGGAGGGTCATGAATAATTCATGAATTCAAAAGGATGGGAAAAGATGGAATCCAATTTCCAGTAGAGACTTGGCTTTTTTCAGGAAACAAGCCAGCCGCCCGAGCATCTCTTCCGTATCATCATACATCATTCCACCTATACGTGCGCACACCTTCATCATCACTCCCCCAGCTGAGGGACCACCATACTACTACTACTACGCAGTCCCCATTTCTCCTGCTTCTCCTCCTCCAAGTATAAAGACTTGTATGGATGAGGGTGGGTAGGCTGTGAACACGAGCTGGAATTACTTTTCTCATTCCTTATGAAAAATTCAATGTGCATACGCGGCCGACAAATTTGTCCATGTCAGGTAATTCAGGGAACCTGATCCGATTTCCGCTAACTAAGAGGAACCTGAGGAGAAACCGGGGTGACACTCTCAAAATATTAATTTCCCCTCTCAATCAGAACTGCACCGGCTGTTGAGTTCATCCGGAAAAAATCCCCTAAAGGCTCAACCTACCCACCGATCCGTCCACACACCCTTCTCACCTCCGGGAAAAACTTTCAGAGCAAAAGAAGTTAAAAGGACAGTGTGGGTTGTCAAGTATTAAAATGGGATTCTGTCCAGCCGAATAATTTCCCCTTTGATTAAAAATTCCCGGTCAGCACTCAATGTACCAATTCCCAACTCCCTACCGCGACGCCTTCTTTTCTAGCATGCATCTATACATATACATATTTCAGCGGGGCTCGTGATGGGTTCTAACCGGGGATTTGAATTGCACTCCACGACATTGCACTTCACTTACTCACTACTATTCCTCCTCACCCGCCGCTCCTGCGTCGAGCGTGTCCGCGGGGGTAAAATATTGTTTTATTTACTCAGTTCCCCCCACCCCTACGCTCCAATTTCAAATCCGTCAGTGTCAAGTATTACTGGCCCCGCGTGTGCCATATGCTTGGACAGCCCTCTCTGCGAGGCAGGGCGGGATCGAGCTGTGGGTCGGCTTCTCCAAGTGTATGTGTACAGGGTGTCCCGACATGATGTCACATTTATTTTCCTTCTGGTGCCCAACCGACTCCACGTAGAACAATGACCACGATTGCAATCGTAAGTTGAGACTTTGAGTATGTTTTCGATGCCATCCTCGTTTAAACCTGTGTGATAGCTCGTGAGGGTCAGGATCCTGTAGAAATCACATGCTATTATAACATTACTGGAAGGGGCGACCTTTCCTACCCTTAACTCCTACATCAGACGGTGTAGAGATATACGCAATAGCGCGTTTGATAGGTCTTTTAGTGCCGCTGCGATATATGTGGACCACCTTTGCCTTTGGCGTTACCTGAGGTCCCAACCAAACATCCCGGGGCATGCATGACTGCAGAGTACAGAAATGGGGAATTTTAACATGGGATTGGGATTTTAACACAGGATGTTAATACATCCGTGGGTCCACCTTCGGTATTTTTAAAAAAATTTATTCAACCAAAACCATGCAAAATCGCTGCAAATTAAACTTGGCGGCTATGGCATGACTTTTATTCATAATAGGAATAAGTCACCCTCGCCAGTAGCTTTCAAACAAGCGATAACTTTTGTTTTTTTATAAAATCAAAGGTTTTGTTCAGGTAAAAGTAAGTTAGTTTCACATACAGATAACCAATTAGAGTGTGAAACCCTTGTCTCATGCATCTTGGCACTCAGGAAGCATAGTCAGACGTATAACTTCTGTTTGCGAATCAACCCGTTTGAGCTGTGGACAGATTTAAAGCTGCATTTACGCCCTTGCAATCTGCAGCAGGTTCGCATGGTTTTGGTTGAAGTGACATTTTTTGAAAACACCGACGGGGGGACCTAGGATTCATCAACATCCGTATGGGAAATCCCATGTTAAAATTCCCAAATTTGGTACTCTGAAGTCATGCATGCCCCGGGACGTTGGGTTGGGACCTCAGGTAACGCCAATGGAGATCCATACATATCGAAGCGGCACTAAAATCAAGCGCGCTATTGCCTATGTCTCTACACCGTCTGGTGTAGGATTTACGGTAGGAAATGTCGCCGTTAGCAATAATTTAAAAATAGCATGTGGTTTTCACCACATCCTGCAACTCAGGAACTCTCCGGTAGATTTAAACGATCATAGCATCAATCAAATACTCAAAGTCTGCCCTTACAATTGTGACCATAGTCGTTGTTCTAAGTGGAGGCGGTCGGGCACCAGAAGGAAAATAAATGCGACGTTTAATTTTGAGACACTCTGTACCTCCCTACCCCGCACACTCTCCGCTTCCTGTACATTTTCATTTCACGCCCCATGTCATTCTACTCACAACTTCCGCACACCTGCTGGGCGGTAACATGGCTTAAAGTAATACGCGCCTCTTGAGGGGCTACCGGAACTAATGCAGACCGGTGGACGACAAGGCCCTGGAAAAAACAGAGGATGGAGCGATTGTGAGATTTACAGGAGGGCTGTAGAGTGATGTTAGAGTATTCCTACACTGTGGTTGGTTTATGGGAACACTTGGTGCGACATTCTGGGGACTCCTGTCCAAAGGTCTAGAAGTAGAAAGTACCTCAGCCGAGCCTAGGTGAGCAACTGTGTGTCACAGTTCCGTGCTATGGACGAGCCAGCAGGGCTATTTGGCAGGTATTTTGACTTCCACGAGCTGACTGCCAGAAACAGGAGGGCTAGAGGTGCAACAACTACGAAGGCTAACCCGTGAAAACATTCTGGAGGCTTTAGAACAAAGGCTGATTCGGAAGTGTTGGCAGGATTCCGGGAATCCCCTGTTCAACACAGCCCTCCCGGTCGGCCCCTCCGGAAAACCATGACCACGGAACATCGGTTAATGTTCGGGGTCTGATTGTGCTCGGCATACTGCTGCCTGTACGGATCTATGATTACAGCATAGTGGATGGGCGGGTTGTGTGGATCGATGAGTCGGGATGGAATGAGCTTGGAAGGTAGCCCTTGAGAACTGGTCTTGAGTGTGCAGGGGTTTTTTGGCACTCAGCAGGACAAGGGTATTCCATTAATCTTGGGTATGACAAGCTCAAGTGACCTAAGGAAAGGGTCTGCCAGTCATCCCTTTTCATCAACCATAGTTCTGATGTACACATTTCCCCAAATCAGGTCCATCCTGTTCCGTGAAACACGGGGGTTTTACCTCTAAATAGTAGCTCAAATTTACTCTTCTTGACTCAGGTGGCAAAGGACCAGTACCCTTCCAGTAACATTCCTCCGTAGTTGGACAGGTTGCGGTGGTGCTAGTTTTGATTTATGTGGTGGTTACAATTGTACTACTGTGTCCCATCTGGTAGCATAGATAGTGTCCCCTCCAGTACTGGAAGTTTTCCAATTGACAGTCTACCCGCTCCCTTCCCCATTCGAGGAATTCATGGGGTCGGAGGGCTGTGGGACTCGGTGAAAATCGTAGTGTTCCACAGGATTCATTCCTCCGATAATAAATTTCCTGCCCTCCAACTCGTCAGAATAATCTTTTAAAACTCAAGCCGCACATGATATTATATATTTAGGTCGCGGTGATAGCCCAGAGTCCCGGGGAAATCGTTCAGTTGCTACGACGTAAATATGCACACATGTGTATGCAAATGTATACTTTATCTACACATACACAAGGGACAGTGGGGACGATTTAGAGCATGTTCAGGCGGTCGGCCGGAACTGAGCCCATTTCTCCTTTGTAAAGCATTGAATAGTTGCAAAGCACAACAACAATACGTTCATTTACAAATGCAGCTAGACCCACATACACGGACGGACGGACGGAAGTCAGCCGACTCTGATCACAAGGTTTTGGTAACAGTAACTCAAACGTAAAGAACTTGAATAGTGTGAGGAGGTGAAATAATATTAGTAGCCCTTCTAAAAGCTCCGCTGTTGTCACGAAACCACGGATCTGAACTGGAGGCAGACCTGATGATAATAGGAGAATAGAATTTTCCCATCCAAGTTTTGGAGTATATACACGTATTTCTCCTCTGAGAGAAGAGCGTCATGACACTGGGGGCTATTTCCGCCACGGAGCAGCCATGCATCCTCACTAGCCACCATCAAGTTGGGCTCGCTGTAAGCACTCTGGGGGCCGGAGTGAGTTTTTCCACGAGGTATATTTCACCGCTCGAACGGCTCCGGTTTGAATCAATACACCAAGGTTTTTTCCGATTGTAACTGGGGCTCGAAGGAATGGGGTCGGGGCGACTACCACCTCCGTCGCTCCTGCCGTTTAGACCCTATAAAATATGAGATGACACACTATATAGATGATTCGACGACTGGGAAGGGATGGAGGAAGTGCTGCTACCCATCCACGTCGTCGTTCCTCTTGTTCTTCTTCTTCTATCTGTCGTTCCCTGGAGCTACTGTACCATGCTAGTGCTACTGTGGCCCCACGGAAGGTCCCCGGATTCAATTTCTTCTCCCAACGCTCTTCTCCAAAGCTATTTGTAGTCTCTTCTCAATGCATTGAGATAAAAAAATCCTTGAGTGTCACTACTACCAGAGGCTTCCGTATACATTCTTCGACTCTCATATGTCCTCCGCGGTCAGATCTTTCTCCCACTCTGGTCCGAGCCCTTTTCCGCAGTCTGTACGCAGTAGTCGCGAAACTTCTGCGGGAGGGAAAACTAACCACGACAGTTTAAAAGTCTCACGCGTGTGCGAGCTCATCGCCTCCAATTACTATATGGAACCCCGCTCCTCGACTTTCCGCTTACTCCAAGGACTGACGGGTATTACACGATGGGCACTGTACAAAATTGACTTCCAGGTAGCGTTTCAAGGTGACCTATGGAACTTTCCCACATATGTCCACTGGCCCGAATTTCTCGGACGGTGGTCTTGCTTCTAATACCCTGTACTTGCCTTTGTAACTGTGCCATTTCAACGGAAAGTTTGGGAGGACGAAGCTCAATTTTTTCGTCTGCCTCAAAAATACTTGGCCAGTATGGGTCGTCCAGGCTTGTGAATATGAGTGCTAAACTCGAATACTAAACTAAACTAAAGGGGAGGTCGAATGTTTGGTGACTATTACACACTTGTAGAAGAAGGGATTTTTGTAGGGTGCCTCACACGTATGTATCAATGTTTGTTGTAATACACGGAAACCCCGAATTTTCTCGGGAGGGGGGGGGGTGGAGGCCTTCGAGGCCAAAATCAAGGGAGGGTGTCACTAAATTTGTAAAAATTTTCCCGATTTCAATAGTGACAAAGATAGAAAAAGCTGTGAACATCCCCACTAAATTTTTCCCATTCTCACTACACCCAGTTCGGCCAGGGGGTGTCTTTTCAACCAGCAGCTCACTGGTGGGGGGGGTGTCTCCTTCAAAAATTGTCCTTCGGGGGTGTACGTCTCTGGGATCGTATGGGATAGCAGGTTTCGGTGTTTGAGTTCCAAGTATAGTTTGAACCACTTAGCCCATGACTTAAATTAATGGAAGACTAGGATGTTGGTACTGGAAGGTCCCGGATGAGCATGTAAAAGGGATTTCAAAATTTCCCTCCAAAGTAAGGCTGCAATGGCGTCTGAATCAACTGTCCGATTTCGATTAATTATTTATTTAAAAAATTCCGGCATCCTTGTGCCTTCAGTTTGAGCTATCACACATTGACATGAACAGGCTGCTTTAGGTTCTTTTCTTCAAAAATAGAGGCTGTCACATTAAGAGCCTGGTACACCCTGTATACGTAGTACATTTACGGAGGAAAATTCCCCTTCCGTTATAAATATGTAGTGAGCGTCAACTCTGGTGCTCAACTTCTTAGCAGAGTTAGTTTCCCACTTGTGTCTGCGTTCATATGTACCTCCATGGTTAGCGAGTTGTAGGTGTGTGGGAGCGGAAAAGAGAAACTTTTCCCCTGTTTAATCTCTCAAAGCACTTGACCAACCGGGACGAAGAGACCCACATCTAAACCCAAATTTCCCTCCTCCAATATTTCCTGACTGACACAGAGGTTTAGAACTCACAAAAGCCCCCCACACCACCCCCAGAAATACTAGCACGGTAGTAGCTCTGCTCGTGTCTCCCAATACTACATACACTACACAAGGAAAGTTTAGACAATTCCCACTTGTTACAAAGGGTTTCTCTCAGGGTTAAGGGAGGTGGTGGTGCGGGATTCCGGCGAGAAACTCTCGCAGGCCGCTCTGTATTTACAAATCCAATCACCTATTCCAAATGAATCAGACCGTGTCTCCAAAACTCTGATTTTCCTCCACGAAGCTCCAGTGGGACTTGGGAAGGGGAAGTAAGTGGGGATGTAAAAACAAGTTTTGGAAATTCTTCTTTAGAGAGGAAGGAAAGGGTGGGATGAAGATCTCCGCCTTGAGGAACTACACATGCCGTCCTTCCCTCAAACTGCCTCATCTTCTCAGCCTCCTTTTACTCCCGAGAGTCCACGTCCCGTTCCGTCTGGAAAGTCACTTCCCTTGAAAATCCTATTTTGGCCCGTCGGATTTTTGTCAAACTCCAGATCCTTCAGGATGATCCCCGTGAGGTGTGAGATCCTCGTCATTTCTTCATCCGGAACCTTCCCTTCATCCGCTTCACATTTATTACATGAGAACCATATATGGAAGGGATCACTTTGATTCCGAACATCCCGCTCCGTATCCCAGGGGATATGTGCGTAGCTACGGAATCGCCCTCTGGCTTCCCCAGTTTCCGCACCGTACCGTGTGAACCGTGTGGAGTTATAGTATGCCCGCCGTCCTCATCCGACCTCGGGAATTTTCTGTCGGGGGGAAGCGTAAATTTCTCGAGTCCAATTACTTCCGGTAGTTACCCCGCCGCCCCACTCCACATGGGGAGTATGAAGTCCATTCTCCATGGTGCAAAACTCAAGGAAAATGTAACAGCATCAAGTTAATGAAGCTAACTGTGAGTGAGTCCAGAACCATAGCGTTCCCATTCCGGAATGATGAGAGCTGGCTGAGCTGGATGAAGCTGTCAGCTGCCGCCTTGACAGTCAACTCCTTAATGGCCCTTCACACGACTCCTCATTGTGCCATAGCTTTGGGAGGATGGGTGGGGGAGCAGACGACGAGGTAATGATCTCATCTGAGATGAGATACTGGGAATTCCGCATCAATCCGCGTCCCTTATCAGGGAACATAATGTGTGTGAATCCGTCAGTTATGACTCACGGTCATTCCCCGCGCACATCCCGTCACATCCTCTTTCACTTTTCTCCTCACACTCACAGTCAGTAGTGGGGGTGAGGGAGTTGGGGCTGTCCCTTCTTATCATAAAAACTGATCAAGTCATCGTCGCGTAGTTGGTTCTTCCACGCACAAAGGGCTGATCCAATTACTTGAAATGACTGGAGAGTGTGAATCCATCGGAGTCCACCAACGGGTTCTATGGCCGAAGATACTGATACGGTTATTGTCCAGAGGACTTTATCATTTCACCACCATCTCACCCGTCCTTCTCCCACAGCCAGAGCAAATGGAAACAACTGGCCCCCGACCGCATCGTCCTCTCCTGGCTTTCATGTCTACCAAGAGATCCCTTCTAATTCCAAATTCATCATGGAAGTTTGGAGACAGGAACGAGCAACACGGACACCGACAGTAACAACAAAAACAATAGTAGTATCGAAGCCAGAGACGTGGTTTGGCAAACATATGTGGCGGGAATATGCGCGAAATAGTTGTTGAGGAATGTTCTTTTTAAATTCAAACCCTGATAATGATTCCGTCTGGTCGGGCGGGCGAAGTGAGGCTTTTGTTAAAACTGACGAGAGGGTAAACTTTGAGTGGTCGAAATCCCGAAGATCTTGGGTAGATTGGGGAGTTTGAGTGGTAGGCTGTGGGTGTGTGTATGTGTGTCTATTGTGTGCAGAGGAGGAGAGAAGAGCGGGAGCGACAGGGAAAAAAGAAGCACTCAGCACGTCCTCTGCTAATTCTGTACGTGACAATTCTGAAAGTTGGACGTCAAGTGCACTTTGCGGCATCCCTACACTACCCCCCTCCTCCTTCCCGTCCCTTCTCACACCCATCCTCCCCCACTAAAAAGCCACTGAAAACATGGGATTCTCCCAGCGCAGCGTGGAGATACAACTCAACTCAACACATTGACGACCTTCTCCCATTCCCCATTATTGGGATATATGGGGTAAGAACAGGATGTTCAATGTAGATACTTTGCCCCGTCACACCCGGCGCACGTTCTCAGCCGCTAAGAGAGTGGCCCGAGGCTGGAATAACATGAGCTCTAAAAGCGTGAACAGCACATACAGGGCTCTCTCCCCAAGGAGGAACCCAACGTAGATCAACAGATTTCCCCACACCTAACAGATCACCCCCCCCCCC
>WJFA01001972.1:0-18072 GCA_009870155.1 Pseudobourletiella spinata
AGAGGCAAGGCTGAAAATTTGACAATCATGTTACTTGCAAAAAAGGCATGCCGAGAGTTGGTGGTGTTGGTGGTGGTGGGGGAAAGCATTGACATTTGCACACACACAAAAAAACGCCCACACTTCAGTTTCAATAATATAAAGTGTGTGTGTGTGTGTGTGTGTATGCCTGTGCCTATGTTTTCGTGGGCTGATATATAGTGTTGAAATTGGAAGGAACGCCAGGAGGGAGATTGGAGGAGATTCCATCATGTGCCATCTCCATATACTGAAATACTCAACGCTAAAACTTATCTGTACACGACGGCAGGCTTGAGTTTAACCTTGCTGTCCCCCATGCGAAACGTACCAAGTACATGTACTTGTATACATAAATGTGCATGCATGTATATACATATAAACATTAGTACCACCAAGTTGACAAAAGCCAGAGCCACTTACACACACACACACATCACACAGCTACGCACACACACATCGTAATGATGAGTCTGGCGCGTAGGACAGAGAAGGTGTTTGAAGGACAGCCCGTGAGGCGAGTTACATATGTTTTAACCGTCTGCACTCCCATGATGCTTAAGTCAGAAATTAATGGCCAGCAAGTGGAGAACTCAGAGCATTGTATATAATACAGTCCACTTAATATATACTACAAAAAGAACACACACACACACACACATTATGAGCACGGCTACCCAGAGCATATGAAGCGGACATTCTCCTCATGGCCTGAACACATATGTATACCATTTCCAACGTCCACTATACCTTTTACATTTCTCTCTCTGTCTCTTTCCCTGCCTCTCAGCCCACGAGCATGGCAAATCCCTGACGATTTATCTTAAAAGCCTCACTCACTCATACTTGAAAGATGTATTATGCAAATTGGATCACTCCTCGCGAATATTTGTGCGTATTAATTGATATCAATTCGTCCCGCTCTCAACCACAACCACGCTCCCAGCTCCCCCATGATTAATGGTACAAACAAATTTTTTATCTTCAAATCTTTCACGGCTTTACGTGAGATTTTAAAAGGCCCTTACAAGGTTATGGAAGAGTCGTTTTGGAATCTCAGCAGCAGGAGCAGCAGCAGCAGCAAGACCACCACCTCCAACAGCCACGGAAACTTCCGTTTTTCCGTGCCGCAGCAGGAACCGCTTAACCATTGTCACGCCAAAGTTTCCCCTACCTCATAATAATAATACTCAAAAGAAGATTCCTCAAAAAGTCACATATATGATGATAGTACAATATCACCATTGTGTGTGCGTATGTGTCTGAGTGAGTCTGTGCAGATGGATGCACCTATTACCGGTCAGGTCACACTACTACCCCATGAGTCACTTAACACAGGAACAAGTTATTCCGTATATAGTATAAGAGTTTCAACTTTTTTTTGTCTCTAGTCTAATCTCGCAGTTGGCGTATACAGTAGAAAGCTGTGAGTGAGGTTGACGCATCACATGTAACAAACAGAATTTCTCATCTGCGCCCAAGAATCTGTGAGGGAGGGAGAGAGTCACCCCTTTGAATGATGAGAGTGGAGTCCCGGGTACTTTCTGTCAGGCTATTAGTAATATTGGCTATATAATGAAATCTTGCAACGTGAGAAGTCCCTGGAAGTCAGGCATAGGGAGGTGTGCCATAATTTCTGGTGTTTTTCTCGACAGGTGTGCAACTAACAGTGCAGTGGTGTAGTTACCCCCGCACTTGTACACAGACACAGACACACGCACACACATAATAAAGGGAAAGCACGTGACGTAGCACCATATTCCCCGCCTCAGTCAGAGTAATATTTTATAGCCTTGGTTAGAGTCATGTCACATGATGACGGTGGGATTGAAGAGGATCGTGCATATAAATACGCTCCTGATGAGACTATTTTTAGTTCAGTGGCCTTTGCTGCGGCTCCTGCAGTTAGATGAGCCATTCGGAAAATGCATGCATATATATAGCAAACGGGAGTTGGAAAACAATTGGAAGGGCAGTTGGATTTATTCCATGACAGGAATGTTGCCCCATCATCACCACCACCACCGCCAGGCCGAAGCGGATACAGGCAGTAATTTTCACCTTGAATTAGATCTGCGAGTGATATGAATATATATATACACGGTATATGTACTATACAGTAAACGGCATGTACAGCATGCTTCCTTCCTTTAGAAAAACGCCACCAGCACCAACAAGATCAGCGCAGCAGCAAAGGAGGTCCTCAACCCTAGAATTTTTGTCGTGACAAAGATTAGTTCCCTTTCCTTGAAATTACCACAGTAGTGGAAAAGGAAGCTGGGATATGCTGCACATGGGTTCGTTCGTACTACGGGGAGAGAAAAAAGTGAATGAGTCCCTCCTAATTTTACTCTTTTTCAACCTTATATCTCTAATTCCACTCCGATGCAATGCCATGATGATGATGGTGATGATGATGATGATGATGATGATGATTTATCAGGAGAATATGGGCCGTTCCTCCATCCGAAATTTTATGCTAATGATGACGATGACGACAATAATAATAACAATAATAATAATAATAGTAATAATCATGGGGGATATTCCACTGACTTTTTCTCACCAGTAATGTGCACTGCACATGCACAACTACAAGTATAATCCAACGACATTCCACACTGCACCCACACTGACAACGCCCGGTCCCGCGGGGCAATAATAATTGCATGCCGAGAAAATCCCATTACTCCAATCTACCCCACTAACTAATGAATACGTTACAAAACACACCCCGTTTCCATGTGCACAACCCAGGGTACACAGTGTACTATTCCCATAGTTTGTCGTCATCAACTGTGAATGTTCCGGAGTCGGAGTCAAAAATGGCGGTCATATGAATGATTCACAGACTTTTCCTGTATGGCAAAAATCAGTCCAACGGCAGCGGCCCACATCGGGTTTTCCACAGAAATCCCTTGATAGTGAAGCAGTCCGGACTTTTGACATCTGCTACTATACTACATACAGCCAAAAACTTTGTCGCTAGACAGACTCAACTCTAACTATAAACTCTGCTACTTTGTAGTGTGAGAGGGGAAAAAAGTGGGCGAAAACGTAAAATCTTCCACGAATGACGTGTACTACAGAAGACTGTACGGAAGGGAGGGTGGAGAAAAACGGCGAAGCAGCTGCAGAGCTTTGCAACATTAGGTCACGTCAGGGGGTTTTCGAACAGCGCAATGTGATGTGTATTGCAAAAACAAGTTGCTCGGGGGACAGTAACGGACCCATGCTCAAATATATTTTCCAGTTGGTTGCATCCTCTCATAACCCTGCTCATTACTCTCGTTCCCGTCCCAACTGGCAGCTGGGGAAAAAAGCCGGTTCAACAGAACTGCACACATGGACACCATAAATACGTGTATACAGTCAGATANACTCTCGTTCCCGTCCCAACTGGCAGCTGGGGAAAAAAGCCGGTTCAACAGAACTGCACACATGGACACCATAAATACGTGTATACAGTCAGATATATGAATGTTTCAAATTCTTCTGTGGAAGCTATAAGCTATACGGCGTGCCAGGAAGGAGTTTTTCAAAATTTAGCCAGCTTTCTGCTATGCCCACTTTAACCCACTATTGTAAAGGGGAAGCGAGTAAGCATCAGATGAGATGCTGTTATAAAGAATATATAGCTGCTACGAGAGCCTTCAATATTGAAAAAAATTCTTATCCTCATCACTTATATAGGACAAATAATGAGTCATGGAACGACCGGCTTAGTCATGCATGGCTGATTGTATCCCACCTTGTAGGATACATAGCTAACATGATGATGAAACAATCATGATTCCCTGAGCACCACTACACTCTGGGCAAGGTCAATTAGATCCATTTATCATCACTCCAGCACCCTCATCCAGCCACGATCATATGCTGGTAAATTAGCATGATTGTCAGGCGTCGAATCAGCTATTACAATATGAGCTGGAAATTATAGTTGCACCATGAGAGACTTTTTCCAAAAAATAATCATGGTTCCATTATCCAGGGGCCGTTATTGAAAATGGCGATCCTGCCGCCAGGATTCCAACCTGGAATCTTCTCACTGAAAACGGAGAGGCAAAGTGCAGAGTTCACTGCCGGTGTTGGATACGGCTCTGTGACCTCTCATATGGGCGAGTCTCATCCAAGCCTCATCAACCGTGGAGTCATGTAGTACACGCTTTTTGACCAAAAGATAATTCCGGCTAAGGTATATCCAGTTACATAATGGTAAAGTTCACTGTGTTACGAGATAGAGCTGAGTATGGAAATATATACATATTACTTTAATGTCATATTGGAAGGATGGAAAAGTCCAGTGTTTACCCTTCTTCTGTACACCCAAGTGTAATTTAAACTGTGAGAGTGGACTCTTTTTTGGTCAGGCAGAAATAATCCCCCAGATGAAAGAACCCGGACATCAGGGGGAAAAAATTGTGGGCGATTGACGTACTCAATAAGCGCGTTATAGTACACGAAGACTTACGGTTTCGAAAGCATCCTGTAGCTCCCGTCTCTCGTCCACACTCAGTGACGCCGGGCTGGAGCCACTCCGACCGTTCATAGACATGGTTGGCAAGGGAGGTGAAATATGAGGAGCACGACTATTATGGTGAAACCAATTAAATTAAGTTGTGAGAAAATGGGGAGTATTTCCACTCCTTGTCCTTCGAAAACTGGGTGGCGGAAGGCTTTTGGAGATTACAAAAAAAAATTTTTTTCGAGAGATAGAGAGAGTGGACAAAATTATTGCGTTCACAGTATATGACACCACGCAGGGAGACGGCCAAACTGCAGTTTTCTTGTCACTCTTCTGAGGTGAATTGGACTGATGTGATAAGTCTACCCGACAGCGACGACTTTTCCTGTCCACACACACTCACACACTGTGCCACAAGGCGCTACAATGCGTATCACACTCTCTAGACTTTGAGTCAAGTTTTAGCCGGAATTGATGGATGCTAAGCGGAATTGCCTCACATAGTCCTGTCCCATTATCGCAAATGACAAACTGATCCACAATGCCAGCCTTTATCTCATGTACTTGTGTCTTCAATGAGCCCAGCAAAAGTCACAGGAGGAAATAACACAGGATTGTCACTCTGTGGTCAGAAAGTAAAATTGTGGTTGGACCGTATCCACTTGCACACACGAGCCGCTCACACTCACAACTGTGTACTACTGGTCGAAGAGTGGAGCTCTATAGTAGTAGTAGTAGTGGTGGATGATGATGATGTTGTTGTTGCTGTTGTTGTTGTTGTTGTATATCCGCTACAGAAGAAAACTTGCCTCAAGTCTTGCCTTGATTGGAATGCAGATAAATTAGTATGGGCTCTGGTTAAAGAACACACGTGCATATATACGTTTCTTTACAGACTGACTGTGAGCCAAATTGAATGAGGAAAGAGCCCTATATTATGCTCCTTCCTTAGGGAATATTTTTGGGAAAGCTATATGGAAGACTCTTATGCGTCATGTGGTCCTCCATGTGACACTCTGTACTACCATGATCAAAATGTATACACAGTCATGTTTTAAAATAATGAGGACCAGAAAGGCTTTAAAATTATTCACTGACTGATCAATCCAACTTATAATAACGGTTTCCCTCGATCAGTTAGTTAGTCATCACCTAATTTTAGCCACCACGGGACTATAAATTTGAACTAGAAAACAGTTGTGATTTCGGACTGGCCTTGGAACAACAGAATACTCTTTTCGTATACAAAAAGCTTCTAATCTATCTGTCTGGCCCTGGTTGTACGCCCTTTTGAATCGACACGATAACTTCCACTATTGTACTTCGGTAATGAGCACGTCAGCAGGTAAAGGAATGAGTCCTTTTAATGTAACGAATTCCCTCACACATATATATATATTTATTTGGCACAGAAAGCTACCGCATTTAATTTCGACGCGAGTGACAAATGTGATGTTGACTTTTAAAGTGTCAAATTTCGAAGAAATTTACATGAATGTTTCCCAAACGTATCACTCGTCATGATTGATATACGTGAGCTTTAACGGAGCGAGTCCGCTGTTGGTATATGTCACCCAATTCAACGGATACTTTGAAATTCACTTTGATCCCACGGTGAACAATATAATAATGCCACACCGATCCGAAAGAGTCTCGCTTCAGCGTTTCAGTCAATTAAGATGATGATTGCGCTCATTCAGCGTTTCTTCCGAAAAATTCGCCAAGACTCCCGATAATGTCCGAAACGAACCCGGCTTCAACTTTAAAGAACTTCTTCGACAGTACAATAATTTTCCCGGCAAAATAATAATAACTATTTCCCAGTCTTCTTCCTCTTTTGTAGCATAGATTTCCACATCAATTGAAAACTTTAGGTTCTTAATAATGCGTAGAAAAGCACAAAAACGTGTTCTTCCAGTACCTCGGATACAAGAGTGATGATGATGAGAGGAATAAGGCTCTCATAGCGGAGCAATTAAAATTTACAGAATCACAACAAACCAACAGCCTAAGTAAGTCCTTGGACGGCGGCGTTTCTAGCGCGATGGGATGTGGCAGAAACTATACATATTCTACAGAAACTCCTTGCAAATCGTTAGCAGTATGTACCACATGTGAGCCCTGAGCTGAAGGTTGAGGGCGAAGAAGTCCGTGAAAAAACATCCCCGCAGGATCACAACTGCCATTTCATTCCAAGTTCTACCATCTACTGCCAGAAATTCCAAACTTGGAGGGCTCTGGGAGGGATAGAAAAACCCTTGAGCTTTAATAAGGGAGGGAATCATACGTGTAGTGTTTGTCATGATTGATGCAATTTTCGGATTGCATTATTGCACGTATTACACCTGTTTTTAGCATGTGCACTGAATTCATCTACTGACTGGTTCATCCGCAATCATTCAAGCAGAAACGTCCAGTACTTGCTTCAGGTTTGCGTTCATGCAATAACGAAATTCAGTATCAAAGACTTGAAAAAGTGTTACGGATTGCGGATGAAGAATATAATCATTTAGTGTTGGAAGTCCCTATGGAAATTCGTTGAGACAGTATTGTCACTGCAAATTTGCGAGAGCCTCAGACAACTTTTGAGCAATAAGAAATGCGCTCACATAATATAAATCGCCCCACACCTCGGACTGACTAACTGATGTGGTACGTGGTACGACCACAGAAAAGTTGCTTCAACAACATGACACTGTATGAACACTGGGGCATCCCTGTGACATGCTTGGACATACCCAGACCCTGCACCTGAGCAGAGAGGAGCGACGTTACCTGAATTGCATAACCAAATACGGCAATGGTCGTCAGTACGCCGTAGAAAGCAGCAGCTGATCAGTCACAGTGTTAATGAAATCATGAGCTCGTCATCTTCGTACATCTATATCGTATCAGATTTACACTCAAGTCAGCCAAAGAAGTTCAGTGAGATGGTCAATGTAAACATACTCTCATATCCTGTCAGGGATGCCGAGGTAGTCACGGGAGTGGCAGTGGCATGTAGTCTGTCTTTACCTAGTGACTCATTCATGCGATACGAGAGCCTAATAGCGATCTTTGTCAGCGGGAATAGAAATATGGTGATTCCACTTTTTTGTTTCTGTGCAGGGTGCGTACTGGTGACAGGGAAGGGATGGGGAATTAGTCATCACTATCACCACTCTCTTGTTGCTCACACTAAGGGCTCACGTACGCTGCATTTCGTTTACGCAAGGGTGCAATTTTAAGTTTCCAACTTGCTCAGCAGCTTCTGGGTAGGAAGAAATATGAATGAAATGGAAAGAGAAATGAATGGACAATGAAGAAGTTGTCATGCAAGATGCACTGCCCTGGTTCCCTTGAGAAATCGTACTTCATCATCGTTCTAGATTAGTGCTTGAGGGTAGGCTGGCTGTAAACTGTGTAGCACTGACCAAACTGTTCACCGATCTCGTTACATGACCAGTTTTTGAAGATTTTCATTCAATAAAAACTCATTTATTAAAGTGCGTGACGGTATTAAATACTTACAAATTATCGGTGATTTAGAATAGTTACTGTACATCGTTGGGTGAGGATGTTATCTTATGGGATTGAAACCTTGCTCATGGAAGAAATTCATCCGTGATGACAACATTCAATTCAATCACAGTCAAAATTTTATCACTATCATACATGTTATCCTGATTAAAGAGTTTTTTAGTGCTATCCCCCAGCATTCCATATCCGAAAATATCGCTTTCATTGCCCTACTTTAGATGACACTAATAATATGATAAAACCTAGTACTGACACTTCCATTTATTGTTAATCCCATTCCGCTTTACGATATCCACATGCATGGATAAACTAATACACGTACACTGAAAATCGAACATGCTTGGTCAAGACAACCACTTTTCAAATCGATTTAAAAATTAAACTAGACTGCACAAAATTGAACATGCACATTTTAAAAAAGCTTAACTAAAAATTCGTTTCTGCCAATTTGAAAATTACTAAAATTATAGCGAATCGGCGAAAAAATACTGCGGAATTGAGTTTATGACGAATGAACCCTTTAAAAAACACACTCCTTATGGAATTCAGGGTTAGATTTAGCTCTCCGTTCTCATCCATCAGTCGTAGTAAGTATCTCTTTTCATCTTCTTAGGATCAACTTTGTAATCCATTCCTGGACTAGGATACTGATGTTTGTAGTCATACACCACACCGTCTGGTTTCATTTCCATCTCCTGATAGTCTGCAAATTTCTTTCTGTTCTCCTGTCTGAAAGCTTTTCGCTGAGACTTCGTTAAGCCCCGTGGAACACTGGAATTCGTAGAGCCAGGATTGCGTAAAACATACGTAAAATGGTAGAACCTCAGTTATTTTTATGGAAATTAATTACTCACTATAGAATTGCATCAGACTGGAGCTTCTGAGATGGATCATATCCGGCTTCGTAGCCAGTGCTTGTCGTTTCTTTGTCCCAGTCTTCCTCTGATTCCTCATCGGTACTATATGCCTGCTCTTCCATTTGCCTTCTTTCTTCTATTTCCTTTTTTTCCTTCAGCTGCTTCTTGAATTCCTCTATGAATACATCAGAAAATGCTTGCAAACTATGTATCATAAATAGTTCCCAATCTCAATCTTAAATGACTTACCGCTTGAATGAAACTGAATGTGCTTCACAATTGCGTGCTGGTCCGTACAATGAGCTTCATGCCACTCCATCTCAATGCGTGGATAGCGATGAGCGTCATTATATCTACAGTGAACAATATCTGGTGTGGTCCCAGCCTCTCTCATCTTGTTCAAGTAGTTCCTCCTGCACTTATCCAGATGCATAAGAAACTTCAAATTCCTGCGAAGATACAATAAAGGATTTCTATTGTAAATTTGTGTTGGAAGGTTAGTCAGCGATATTTCGTATGAAAAAACTGTAAATATGTATCATTAAATTCGTAAACGAAAGCATACTGCTCACTTGTACCGTTAAATAAATACCTAAAACTACAACCAATTAATCACGGCTTTAAGTAAGCTAGTAGGTGACTTCCCAGTCAAAGACAGCCAGACAGTCCCAGCCAAGACAATTGGAGCCACAGCAAATTACAGTTATCTTCCGCAAAAACAAATAGAATTTCAAACTTACGTTATTTGATGTGGGATTTCATATGGGCACTGCACCAGCACTTCATCAGGAGCAAGATTAAAGGTCGCCATAGCAGATCAGTGAAGGCGTCTAGAATAAACACAAAAGGTGCAAATTGCAAATTATTTGACCACTGACTATGGACGAACATCACCAGAACTACCACGAATGTGTTCCGTTTTCTGAACCTCCATATCCCTAGTCTTTATTACTTCCTACTTCCCATTCGTTAAGGTCAGCGACATTTTCATATAAGTATGACATACGAACTTGTTGTCATATCAATAGAAATTATCCTGCCACCATTTGCATAATTTGGGGGCACTTCCAGTACCAATTATAGAATGTAAAAGCAACAGTGCTCGCGTCTAAATTTGACTCTTCTGGATCCTACCAATGAGCACCGACCCAAAATCAAAATTACTACTTACGAATTGCAGTTAAAAGGGTATGCTGGCTACAGTACCAATTACTGCGCTGTAACCACTTACGTAGTCTTAATATGTGAGAATTTAGTTTACTGAATGATTCCACTCACGAAAAATTACTAGGACCTCTGTCTTACAATAACTAACTAGAATGTTAGTCACGGAATCCAAAGTCTCTGCAAGCCAGAGCCAGAGCCTATCTAAGGCACAGGCTCTTAAGTCGTATCATAATAGGGGGTTAGTGGACCCTATAAGTTATAACCCAATGCATTTTCACGACATAAATTGCTGCCAGCCAACCGCAAAAGGCTACGCTTTTTGTGCGAATGGTACGAATCCATAACATAGAGCCCTTATATTCCCGAATTCCATGAGCTAACTGCATGCACTACAGAAACCAGGTATAAATAATCCATTGTCTTACAATTTATTGCGGATCCTATTTAAAAAAATAATGAAGTGGTGATGGGTTATGCCGGAACAACCGTTATTTAATTTTAAACTCTTGCAGCGGTGTGGTTCTCGGAGCTCTCCCTTTCTCCCGTGAGACGACACAGATTTTAACGTAGTTCCCGCCAAAAGTTCAATGAGTTGCTCGTCACCACAAGCGGATCCCCTTGTTTTTTTTCGCGGTACTTCCATTCAGTGGGCATGGGAATCACCGATTTTTCACCCTTTTGCTCATAGTGACCAGTTTTTCCGAAATTAAAACCAGTACATTCGTGCATGTATCTATTTAATACGTATGATCCTCAATGTATTTAAATGAAGCCAATTTTTTCAAAAAAAGTACTGTACTGGTAAAACCAGTACGTAGTAAGTATGTGGGACTAAATAATTTCAAACGGAGAGTCAGAATAGTTTTAATGGCTGAAAAATTGACGATGGAAATCGTAAATTTAGCCGGTATTCTTATTGTTGTTTCATCTTATCAGCTCGCACTTGGAAGTTGAGATTTGAAGCTTTTTATCAATCATCTGTCGGATTGGGTTGATGATGCTAGCTCCCAGTTCATACAACGATGTTGAAATAATTAAATTTCATTTGGTTCACTTAGCAAAGCTCGCTGTGTTTACATCAGTAACGGTGATCTCAGCTATAGAGGAGATCGGAGGTACTACAGTTGAGGTTCATGGATGCACTTCTTCACTTCGCTTTCGCTAGTAATTAGTCCTTGGAGTTCTTCACTAACTGATGCCTGTCGAAGATCAAAAACGTAGTTTAAACATTTCGTGACATTTTTCAATGGTCACTTTGGAATATGTACTGACTGAATATATTCAGCAATCTTTCAGTTGGTAATGACTTTTATTCATGTCGGCACAAAATAATACGATTTTTTTCGTGTCATCCTATAAATCGGGACTAACGACTCCACATATATTCAACTTAATTTTCTCTTGTTTCCAGTGACTACAAATCAGCAGTCTTAACAACTAATAGGCACACCAAGACCGCACAGACAATTTCCATCCCCCAACCATTCGATTTACCACATAATATCATACACTCTTATGTCTCACATGTTCACTGCTGAGGCTATCGCACTGTGGCAAGTTGGCACTGGCGCGGCAGACCTATCATAAAGGTAAAAATCGGATTTCCAAGCACCCAACAAGAAATTGACATCCGCACAAATGAGTCTTTCAAATATGAGTGGCTAGAAACGTAACATTACGCCCATAATTACACTAATAATAAGACCCTGTGTAGGTATTCCTTAATTTGCTGGAAAACAACCCAGAGGATAGAGTTTTAGGATAAATTAAAACAGAAACTGAATAACCGGGACACAATTAAAGGCTAAAACAAATTTGGCTTCAAAGTCTCTCCAGTAGGAGACTCTCCCCACACGACACGCACAATGCATCAGCTCTACACATTGTTGAAGCACCTTCCAAGGTTAGCGAAAACTAAACCTTTTTGCTGTAGTGAAAACGTAATCCGCATGCAGAACAGTACTCGTACGCACTAAACAGGTTACAAGTGCATCCACCACAGGTCAGTCTGAGTACATTCAGCTCATGGCAACTGACCTGTTTTGCCATGAACAATAAAACTTAAATTATACAAACATCACTAAGGTACTTTGTCTTTGTTCCGACTACAATTTTTAATCATTCTGTTCTCCATACCCATAGTTTTCTCCCGCAGGACTTTGTAGAATTCTTGGCTCAGGTTCCAAAATAATACTGCGTACAAGCTGTGGGAAAGCACAATAAACAGTGTTTAGGTCAATGCAACCATCAAGTTCGCAGGAACAAAATGACAACTTATTCCACTTACTCGATTGCTCTCGAAATACGTCACTCCCATGGACACCAAGACGTGCAGGACTAAATACAGGCAGAAAGTAAGGTAGCATATTCCGAAAATAGTAAGTCCAACGTAAACAAGAGCAGTATTTGGAAGAGAAGCGGTCACGAATGAGAAGACGAAATACATATTAATTCCTATAACTACCGCTGATAGTAAAGATACTACGACCTTATTGAACCTGCAGGAATTGATAAAAAATCAATTTTGAGAGTCACAACTTAATAATGATAAGCTAAAGTGAATTTAAGCAGCATAAGAAAAAACTTACACGCCATTTCTAAAGTCTCCCATTATGTTCTTCGAACTTGTCATTGACATTATCGGAAGTAGCGCAAAAGGTAGTTGCAAGGACATTAAAGCATTTAGCATATCATTCATTCCAGATAGGTCATTGATATCTTGAAATCGTGCCACGAGGAATGTAGGCAGAATGGCTATGGTTCGGGTGAGGAGAACTCTCTTCCATCGGGCCCACCTTAGGTCGAGAAATCCCTGTAGAACGTATTTAACATTCTCATAATATCTCAGCTGCTACAAAAAATTATCACTATGGTATATTATAACAAATTATGAAATGTTGTTATGGAAGAGTGTACCTCCATAACAAATTGACCCGCATAAGTTCCCGTCATTGTACTGGACTGCCCAGCTGCCAAAATTCCAATGGCCCAGATGTACATAGCTGCCTGTCCAAATTGGCATCCCAAGAACACTCCACCCTTGTAAATGTCGGCATCGAATGGATCTGTGTTATTCTAGATTAAAAAAAAGTTACATAACCATAACACAAATTGATCCAAGGATATTTTTAAAATCAGTCACGCAATTTTTCTTTTACTTCGAAAATATTGGCGTGAGGGTTATTTGCGTCAGTGCAAATATCTAAAATTTCCCGGTTAGTTTTCTTGTACATTCCATGAGCAAAAACTGCGACGACGAAAACGTTGATTATGAGTGACACGAGCAGAGCTATACTGGATTCAATGAAGAAGTACTTATTGGCTTCTCGAACTTTCTCTTTTTTCGATCTGTCCACATCTCTTGACTGTGAGGAAAAATAACTCATGATTAATGCCATGCATACAGCTTGAAAAAGAACTGAGAACGACGTACCTTTACCAAGGCAGAATGCAAATACATATTATGAGGCATTATAATAGCACCGACAACTCCAACAGCCTGAAGAAGCACTTGATGATCACAGTTCGAGCACCACGGAACAAACATCCCCTTCAATACATCTCCCTGATTAGGCGCGACTGTGACATACTGTGAGGATGAAACAAATTCAGCTACAAAATTATGCGTCACACCTGTTGACCTTCACAAGAAGTTAGCAACAATACCACAAATTCATTCAAAAATTCAAAGTAGCAAGTCAACCTCGTAGCCGAAGGACAGTGCCATAACCGTTATTAAGAAACCGAAGAAAGCCTCCAACTTTCTCAGACCGTACTTGTCCAAAAAAAGGAAGGTAAAAGTGTCCGCAACAGTAATTAGAACCCCAGCCCATAGGGGTATTCTGAAAATCAAAAGTTTCCCCATCAATCACTTTAGTAGCTTCACTTCCTACAGGAAAAGTTAATGAACTCACGCTTTGTTACTCAGAAGATAAAACGCTATCGCGGTACCGATAACTTCTTGCATATCGGATCCTATTATCGCGATTTCAACCATGACCCACAGTATGTACCGCGGAACTGGAGGATACTTCCGACAGCAGGCTTCCGCCAAATGCATTCCGCTAACGACTCCCAACCGCGCAGCAAGTCTTTGCATCACCAGGCCCAAAATGGTGGCCCACATAAGTACCCACAGAAGCTGTAGTATATGTAAACATTTGAGTTAGTTAAAATTTTCCTGATGCGTAAAATGTCAAGCAAAACTCAACCCTATCGAGTAATCTTACTCTGTACTCTGCCACCGCTCCTGACTGCAGATCGGATTCGATATTCCCTGGATCCAAGTATGCAATGCTCATTAAAAATCCTGGTCCCGTGAAGGCCCACAACTTGCGAAAACTGAAGGCCTGTAGACACAAAATAAACCCAATTTTCATTTCACTCACATTCTTCTTCCTGTCAGTAACGACTAAACAGCTTTCAAATAATTCAATTACCGAAGTTTCTTCTTCCGGAATATGAATGATTTCATCAGCAAAATAAGTTTGCTGTGAAATATAGCCATCACTTCCGACTCCACCATCACTGTCATCGGGTGGCAATTTGCTACTACTGCTGCCATAACCTTCTCTCACTTGACCCTCATCCTCATCCCCCCTCCCGGTATCTCCATCACCCTGGTAATTCGGGTTGCTTGCTGAATAGTCCTCTTTGTGAAGTATCACCATTACGGGGTATATTCGTTCCTTCAGGTTCTGATGTCACGTTCACACTTAAATAAAACCAATTTGACCGAGAGAGCTCAAGATCCACGGTGTTGGCTTTGCACTATTTTAGTTGATAAATCGAGAGAATTCCAGCAGGTTGTAGGTAGATAAAACGCACGAAGGTCTGCACCAGGCAGGTTCCAAACTGTTTACCAATAGCACTAATAATTAACCTCTAAACTGTGAAACTTTCACTGCTCAGGACTTCACCGTGAAATTCTTTTAACCTCATAGAGGTGTACCGGCTTCCAGCTTTCACGGAAACTTCTTGCATGCCTCACTCTTCCTAATTACGACTAATCTTTACTACGATTAAAGTGGCTCCTTCAGCTTCCTGATGCTACTACACAACTAACAATTCCTATACAGTCTCTCCAGTACTTACCTTCATTCGTTGTGTTAGTCATAGCTTGACGGTACGAACATGCTCTCCCGCAATCAACAATTGTTTGAATGCGAGATGCACTTCACGTGAGTCGTACACATTCCTTTTTCCCCAGCTTGTTACGTGGACGTAACATCCATGTTCCCTTACACATGGGGTGTAAAATCAAGCAAGTCTGCAGTATCTAACGGCTACGAATGCCCTGTTTCTGTTTCTATTACATGTTATGCGATGCGAGTAAACCAAAACTGGACCAAGAGGAGATAATTTGCGCTTATTATTGCTGCAGCAGTTAGGGATGCCAGAAGTTCTGATTTGAGTAACTCGTTTTTAATTTAGAAACCTGAGCCCTGATGCGATCAGGACTGCCATGATTTAGAAAAATGAGCTCTGATGCGATCTGGATTATCCTGATTTCACACGACTAAAACAAGTGAGAATAAACCATCATTCGACTCGCAAAGTATTGCAATACTGACTACTTTTAGCTCCCAAAAGTAAAAAATTGCGTGCGAACGAGCGTCTATAAATGCATCTGTTCAATATCAGCTTTAATTTAGCTCAAATGAAATATGTGTTAGCTGCGGTATCAATTAACCCTTATTGATTATTGGAAGGGTAATTGGGGTTTGATGTTGTCGTTAATTACAATGAACTTCCGAGACCCTTAACAAATAATGTTCGGTGGCCTGTCAACACTTTCCGGCGCGCTACACGGTTCTAAAATATCTGAAGATATGGAGTCCATATATACAGTCCATATTATGGACTTGGCGGATCGGTTCGCGGCCATGCCTCTGATGTAAGGCATCAGATGCATCTTGACACTTCAATATCTATATTTAATCTGAATACTTTAACAGTGAAAAGAGGCTTTTCACTTCGCTGTTAAAGTATTCAGGAGGAACTATGTGATAGTGACCAGACGTACTGGTTTTACCAGTACAGTACTTTTTTGAAAAATTTTGGCTGCATTTAAATACATTAAGGTACATACGAATTAAATATGTACATATACGAATGTACTGGTTTTAATTTCGGAAAAACTGGTCACTATGAACTATGTGAATTGCGCGAGAATAATTTTATGGATTTGTTTAGTATTATGTTTACCGATTCTTGTTCGAACTTGTCTGAATAGAAGGCTCAGACAGTTGTCCACAACGGATGCCGGATCGGCTCGAGGTTAATTGGTTGTGTGAGTGTCCTCGATAGCATATGCCAACTGCCAACCCTAAAGTCTTTCATAAAACTTAAGCCTAGCTCAAAAAACATTTGACTTTAAGATTTCAGCAACTCTGATTTTGGGAAATTTAATTTCAAGGATTTTAATGCGCCGCAGGGACCTCCCACTGCACTGGAGTTTTGCAAAATTTTCACGTTATCCCACCCGGCGTAAAAACTACTCCTGGAAGGACTTTTACGATCTCTTTATGATCAAATATGTTCAGAACAGAAATCATATTTCCACGCTTAATTCGTAATGATTAAATATATTTCTGTAACGAAAAATTATACCGGGTAAATCTCAAGATGCAGAAAAAACCAAAATGTGAAATATGGAAATTCAATTTTGCTTTGTGCTAAACAGATCTGCGATTTATCTGCTCTTTATTTGGCAGAAACAAAACGTTATATAGAGAGAGTATTTTCTTGTTTCCAGTGTGGAAATTCCGGATCGTATAAGAAAACTGAGGAAACTCGTCTTGCGGGTTTAGTGTCGGACGACAGCAGTGTAAGCCTCCCAGCTCCCAGCATCCTGCGTCATGAGGACGTTCACACTGATGGCAGTGATCGGGCATTGATCGAAAACTGCACACAGGCAGAGGTAGACTAGAGAATTGTGTTGGCAGGTATTAGTTGGTATTCGCAAGTTGTTTTGTGACCGGGGTCAGTTGGTCTGTTAATGCCTTGCATAGCTCGCTCTATTATTATTATGCAGGAGGTGTATGGTTTATAACTTGGGAAACTCGCGACACAATGTATGGACCGCCGCTACAGAAACGACGGCTAGGTCAATTCCAAATCGGCTGACTAATGTTGGACCTTAACCTTTCTCAGGAGGAAAATGTACCCTCTGTACGAGATTTTACTTCGTTCAGCAAATTTCTAGCACTGATTCTCTGGTTTGGTTGCGTTTTTCATCTCGCGGATACTGATCACGCGATTTCAAGTCACATGTACACACATGATTGAAGGCGCTTTTGAAAAGGCAAAACAATGCAATAATTGACCTTACATTTGACATTAACCGTGGCAATCGTTACGAAAACTAATGCTTGATGATAACAATAATGACAGTTGAAAAGTCATTTGAAAAGACTGTTATACCTTACCTCAGATCCCTTTTGAATTTCCAATATGTAATAGTGTCACCGGATTTCCCGTTGCACCTTTAATATCTGGACGCCGCTGAAACGCCCAGGTGCTTAACTAATTGAAAACTATTCAGCTGTTTGGAAAACCTAAGTGGCTACAGCTCGCATCCTCGTGTTCATTAGATGATATTGCAGAAATTATGAACGGCAGGCGGTCATGAGCTTTTCGTCGTTAGCAAATGGCTTGCTTTTAGGGTTACCAGTTACCACCTACCTCATTTGAAAGGGAGAGTCCTTAAACAAATTCCAATTTCTAAATTCATGTATTCCTTTCAAGCATTATTCACAACAACAAGTAGCTCCATCATTATCATGATTTTTCATTCTCTGTTTGTCAGAATCATCGTCACAGACCCGCCAGTTATTTCGTTTGCATAATTTGTGTAGCATTGCGTGAGGTGAGTTACTGAAGTATGCATCAATTTGTTCAGTGCCCCTACAGTTGGCAATAAAATTTCACACGTTATTTATCGCCAGCTATATACAATGCTGCTGGAGGATTAGAGAGAGGCTTCGGTGTAATTTGTAATACACAGCCAGGACTGAAGGTGCGGGATTATCAAAAGATTTA
>WJFA01001973.1:0-18069 GCA_009870155.1 Pseudobourletiella spinata
ACACTGCAATAGAGCTGCAAAACGGAAAGGTTCATGCATGATCGCGTTTAATGTACGACTCCCTCCCAGTTTGTGACCTCTCCACCAAGTAATTAATATTCCGCGCTGCGGTTCAGCATTCGGTCCGTTCCGGTGAAAAATATGGCATGTATGATAAGATAAGATTATGAAATTTTAAAAAAAATCTGCTCAGAATATTTTTGCATGTTGCATCTTGCGTAACTTTTCCAAAATTTTGAATGGGCGTTGTATAACTTGATAATTTTGAAGAAATTTGCATAACTCTTGCGTTTGTTGTAGGGATTCTAGCGGATCGGATGATTCGGATAATGGTTTATCCGATCCGCATACATGAATGTCGGACAAGGATGAAGTATTATCCGATCAGCAAGTTTTCGGATCGGATTGGTACTGCGATTATCTGCGAATATCCGCTGATAACTTTTGAGAGAATTTCAAGGTCGCAGCGCCATGTCCCCAAATCCGTATGGGAGCATTTTGGAATAATTATAAAGAAAACAGGCGTCAGAGGAAAATTTTTTGCAAGATTAAGCGTAAGTCTTCGATTATCTGCGGATCGCATCGGATAATTCTATGCGGATGGCGGATGGACACTTATCCGATCAGCAAATATTCGGATCGGATACAGATGGAGCAATATTTTATCTGCAATTTGCGGATCGGATCGGATGGCGGATGAACGATTATCCGATCCGTTAGAATCCCTAGTCTGTTGTAAACTCTTTAAAAGGCTAGAAAAATTTAATTGCCTGTTCTTACGAGACTGAAATCGGTCAACAAGTTCGTAAGTCAAGCGCGATTAGTCGTTGGACAAAATATATCGTAATTTACGCCAGAAGGGGCCGAATCCGGAACGGCGCCACGGAATATTTTACTCGTTTGAAGGATCATATATCGAGCGGGATTCGAAAATCGAACGCCTGGATGCACACAGTTTTCCATTTTTCTATGACAGCTTTAAGCTTATTAGACATCTACACGTACGAGTGATAATTTACATAAATCCGCAGCCTTGTAAATTCCATGCTCTAAAACTGTATCTACTACTCAACACACATATTCTACGGTTGCACAAACAACAAATTGTAACATTAACCATATGAACTCCTGACGAAACACACCGCTAACCCCCTCCCGAAATATAACAACATATTAATTTTTCCAAAAATTATTAAATATCTCCGCAATTCAGGTGAAAATCCACAAAACCAGTAGAAAAAATCACAGAACGAGAAAACGAACATCATCACTCCAGTAGTACCTTCACAGTAATAACGAAAATCAGGCACTAACTCAACGTCATCCTCTTTCCAACGTTTGAAACACCTACAATGACGGGTAAATCACTAACTACGCCATACAAACCGACGCAAATGTATACTATCACCATTGAACCAAACGTGAAACAATGCTGAGGAGCGATACACTCACGCTAGTGCATGAATTGTGCAGTCGTTTCCCATTGTCCTACGAACATCCTCCACGGACAGAAGTACATATTGGAAGCCTACATACTGTAAGAACGACTCGCTATAGGTATAGCGTACGTGCAGAAACGGCTTAACATGACATTTGACCCCGTTCGGGACCACTGACATTGCCCATTGTCACTACCCGCCAATGTATTGATGTGTTCAACACCGTTGTCAAGTAAAATGTAGAAATAGTTGGCAAACACGTCTGCAAAGTGGAGGACATGAAAAGTGGCTGCTGACAAAACTACTAACCTGGATGAATGCAGGTTAATAAGAAGTACAATCTACATAAAATAGTAGTAATAAGGAAGCGGAGAATCCCCATGGCTGACAGACTCGGAATTAGAATGGAAAACAGACACCTGGTTTCGCAGCGCTAGCATCGCTAATCTAGCTCGGAGAGCAGTGCGGACAAACCCCCGGGAATCAGTCAATTGACAGGCGATCCGGCAGACGGGCTTCGCTATCCGCGCGCAACAATCCAGCTAAATGACACACATGAGAACAGCGATGACGGAGACTAGTGACACCATTTTCAGGATTTAAGGTCCATGTAGGTAAATCTGTTTGTGCCACACGGTACATACAGCAACCCATAAATATTTGAATTAACAATTCATTCATTTCGTTCATCTAACGGGGTTTAAGCCTCATCCATGAATAAATAGGATATGAGTATATGCATGTATGTTTGTGTTCGTTACCTGAATGCGTTTAAAAAGTATCCTGGTGTGTGCATTACCGTGTCTTAAAACTACATGCATGAATGTCGTGCATACCATTGTTGACAGTTGACACCCTTGTTGCCAAGCATGTGGGACACTTAATAATATTAATCATAATTCCTTCATTCCATCATCGAAAGGGAAAATGAAGCTATGAGGTTGTGAAGAAAACTAACGCCAAACACGAATGGGTGAAAAATTTTCATTATAAATCATGTTATTAAATGAATTCTATCACTAATTCTCAATGACCCTAGAATCAAATATGCGGATATTCTAAGAGGAGGCTGGAGGTTTTCTTTCATAACTCATTTCACTTTCCGCCAAATAAAGACGAAATCCAAACCCAAATCTGCGCTGAACCAACGCAGCAGCGTAAAATCTCAAACTGTGGCACGCAGTCTGGACAACTTCAACGTGAACTATGCGCTCGTTTTAAAGGGCTATACTTTATGCTGCATCCATAACCTAATACTTTGGAAGAATATATTCATTGATCTTATTTTGCTGCATAAGCAGATTCAATGCCAGTTGATTGTCAGACGGTAGAAGCGCTAATTTGGTTGGAGGAGACAACTTCAGAAGTCACAACAACTGCCGTCGTCGGACTAGACATACGACGTGATACGCCTTGAGTGCAGCAGTGGCAGTAGTGGAGTGGCGACCTCAAAATCACATTACCTGATCCACATGCAATAATTTACCAGGCAGTGTCTCTGTCAGCCGAATGGGGTACGTGCTAATTATTCGTGATGCAGCTGCGGCTCTCCGAGGTTATTACAAGAACCTCTCGTTGTCTTTGACTTGTTTATGCTGGCACTTTATCGCTTGGAAGTGTCGGTTGAAACTATGAGAGACGGATAATCTTCTTGTCATTTAGGAAGTAGTGCTGATGCGATTATCGTACGCACCTTCCTGCATCTTCCATTCTAAACGATAAGGCACTCTGCTCAAGTGCTCCTCATTATACACTTTCCCGTCGCAGCCTCAAGTAAAATTACAATTGAACGAGGCAGTGCATGGAAACTATACTCATTCCCGGAATGCTTTTATCCACAAAACTCCAACGAAACTCGGAAACTCCGCAACTGTGATATACCTTCAAACGAAACTCCACAGCAGGTTGTCGTGTTGGTGTCTAGTGAGATATAGTCGTGATTACGT
The DNA here is from genome assembly GCA_009870155.1 of Pseudobourletiella spinata. Taxonomy (NCBI): domain Eukaryota; kingdom Metazoa; phylum Arthropoda; class Collembola; order Symphypleona; family Bourletiellidae; genus Pseudobourletiella; species Pseudobourletiella spinata. Next base: position 3,386 of record WJFA01001973.1, read on the forward strand.
GCATTGTAGAATATAATTTTACGACGGTTTCATCATGTCCATCGTCCATCGTGATTTCGTAAAATAAAAAGTCGCCCGAGGAGTTTGACGGAAAACATAACAAAATAACACAACCCCACAGTAGTGAAGTGTCTCATTCGTAATTTTTAAAACAGAAAACGAAACAGTGCAAAAAGCTATTTAACTCGCAGTAGTAATTTTATAAATGCTGCCAGTCAAACCAAATGGCAAATGTTTGGGAAATAAAGTGAAAAACAAAAGGTTTTACTTCACTTTTTACAAGGTTTCGATGTAATATGTAGATAATTCTGCAGCAATGCCTGGTTGTCGCTAGCCTGATATTTAGTGATCAAACTATTGAGCCTCATCACCACTCTAAATGTTGTGCTGAATGCAATTATGTGTTTGCCATCTTTGCAAACTGTCCGTTGTTTACGACAGGACGCTTGCAACTGGAATGTCTGTGCGCTTGCACATGCACATGGCAATTGTAATCATGGCCTACGGCTAAAGCTTCTGGCCGGGTCCACTTTACCGGTACAGTATCGTAACTAAACTATTTCCATCGCCCGTAAAGGCCATAAAGTGGGAAGCTGTAAAGGTAGTTCAAATGTCATACTTAATACGGTCAATACAAGTCAAAGGGTCAGCTCATAACCCCTGGATGGAAAATAACTCGAGGCATGTAAGATTGTGACGGTGTCATGTCATACGGGTTTTTAGTCACACCAGCTACCTCTGGCCTGCCGAAACGAAGCCGTCAACCAGCTTTCCGCTAGTGTAAAAAACTTATTGCTTTCCCAATCAAGCGTGTGCGACGTGCGGGATAGGTATTTTTTATTAATAGGCTTTGCATTGAACCGAAAAAATTGTTAAACGAAGGGTTAAAGGTCCCCTCAAATCAAAAGCAGTAAAAGCAATCACAAAAATTATGGCCACAAATCTCAACGCGTAAGGGCATCGATTAATGCTTCCACGTTTTAAGTGGTGTTGAGCATTGAAAATATATCGCACCAGGGGCAGCGTGGTAGAATAGCAAGTCAAATCGCCTAATGTAAGTTCAAGTGGTTATACACTTCCAATTCTACGTAGTGGTTCAGTGGATGCTGGAGCTCATCCATTAAAAAGTGTTAAGCTATGATGCTGTTGCAGAGTTTCGTTTTCTGATGTTTGAATTCCAAAATTTTATATTAAAATAACCTCCATTATTCCCGGTCGCCATTATGAGTTTCAAACACTGGAACCCACCGCCGCACGACTCCCAGGGAATTCAAATAGATCCGAACATGATAAGAAATAAACACGAGAAAAGTCTGAAGGATTCCAACATTTGTAATCTCCTACGGCATATGAAGACAAAGGTGGATCAAGTTGTAACTATTAAAACAATCGAGAGGCCAGTGGAAGTGATCTCAAATTTGCCGGACAAAGACAGACTTAACGATAATATTGGGCCCGGGCTATTTTTCCGCTATCGCGGTTTCGTGTTCGCCTTATTGTCCAGTGTATGTTTTTCAGTGTCAGCAATGGTAGTAAAACACTTAACGGAGTACAATCCGGTGAACATAGCCGTGTGGAGATACCAGGGGGCTTTCTTGCCGGCCATCCCGCTCTTCCTTGTGCACTATTTTTCGCCGGGAAAAGAACGACTTGGATTTGAATATGAGCAAGATGCAGTTAATAGTGAACCTACAAAGTGCAACGGAATGAAAGTATGGGTTCTTTTGATGGTAATGCATCGCACATGAAATTATTACTCGCATTATTAGCGGAATTTTTGAATGTGGGAAAAATGTTTGTTAGGCTCGAAGTATTTTGACATGCAACGCCCTCCTGCTTCACTTCTACTCGTTGAAGTACATGGAGCTGGGGGATGCTCTAGTGATCTCGTCGAGCACTCCAGTTTTTGCCTATTTTTTTGCGTATTACTTCCTCGGAGAGCCGTGTGGGATAGTGCCAGTTTTAACGTCTATAACGACGTTTATGGGGGTAATGGTCATTCTGCGCCCCCCACATCTTACTGGGAAGGAAGATTTTGATTTCGAAACGTTGGTAAATGAATGAAAACGAGTTAAGTGTAGTAATATATTATCGTGAATGTAATTAAAATATAATTGTTTTAGATCGGCGTAAGCCTTGCCTTTGGGTGCACTATATTGTCAACAGTATTCCTTTGTCGTTCTGAGATATCTTCGTAATGTTCACTATTCCATCATTACTGTCGCATTTGGCTCGTGGGGAACATTAGAAAACCTTGTGCTTGCAATAATGTTCGGCGTTTTCAGTCTCCCAAGAAATTCAGAGGATTGGTTAATGGCCTCAGCTCTCGCCACTATGACATTTTTCGGGTAAGCTCAAACAGCTCTCGGGTTTTATAAAAGTATAATTCAAACTCCATTGCTACATCTGTTTCAGCCAATTGGCAATAATCTGGGCTCTGAAGTGTGAACAAATTGGACCAGTGTCCTTGGTGAGGACCTGTGACGTCATCTTCGGATTCGTGTTGCAAATGATAGTTTGGAAAACATTTCCCGACATTTATAGGTAAGATGGAGTCAAAATAGTTTCCATGTGTGTTATTTGACGGTGACAACAAAGCTGACATAACTACCGCCATTGAAAATTGTACCGGTTTGGTTTGTTCACTCAATTTAGCGCAGTCGGCGGGGCTATTGTTATTTTGGGTGTTGTGACCACTGGGCTTCGAAAATGGCTAGTCTCCCTTCCAGAAAACGATCGGATAAGGACTAGACTGTGGTTTCTGCTGAAATGATTGGAAATAACTTCCTAAATTAATATGCTGCGTCGTTTACGCTTGTTTTGTCAAAAGCTTGTTCCAACGCTTATGCCAAGGATGTAGGAGAATGTACCCGGAAGTTGGTCAAAAGAATTTGGCCATTGTGCTACCATTATTTATTATTATTATTACTATTGTTTTAAACCCACCGCGCTTTTCGCATGAAGTGTAAACTATAGGCTGTATGAGTCAATTAAAACGAAATTGTTGTTGTGACCGAATAAGATGTCGTTTTAATATACATACAAGTATTATTAAAAACGTGTACCCGTGTCCACATTGCAATTTTATGTCCGAGCTCTGAACCAGCCAGTAATAAGCATATCTGTAATAGGAGTTACACCAGTTTTGTCTGTCAATTGGCCATGGCTACGGACAAGCATAATAGAACATCTCACAGTGCTCAACAGCACAGCACACACCTGTGTCATGGGACACCTGACAATGTCCTCTTGTTAATACAGTAGCACATGAGGGTGTTAATGCTCCACCAATACTTGAAAATCACTTGCAAGCTGCAGTTACACGTTACACTGCAAGTCCAAAATCATTATTCTGCATTGAATGGTTTAAAAGTTAATAGGGAAAAAAGTTGTACACATCATTGAGGACCACCCTGTATATTTCACGCTGATCCTACACGCAACTGCTAGCATCATTAAAGTTTCAATGATTCCGTTCCGTATTACCTCAAACCCTTAAATCGTATATCGTATCTTCAAAAGGTATACATTGCTCGCTACCCCACAATCAAGTTTTATTCATAATATTCTCCTTCTCCATGTCACATCCCCCTGTTTCAATAGTTGGAAGATTACTGCAGAGCTTTAGCATCAAGTTTAAAAAAATAATAGCTACAAGACAGGGTCGAGAGGTCGAGACACTGCTGTAAATCTTATACTTGTAAGTGATGTCTTCACCCTGTGACGCCCAAGTTGGTCTGAATTGTGGATAGCCCGCGTGTGTGACCAAACTAGCCTCGAGCTTGTCTACAGGATTTGACGAGCAACATATATATACTGCAAATGTCTCAAAAGTATACTGCTCTGATTTTACATATCAGAGGACGGTACTGTAATTCAATTTACTTCTCTCTCCACTTTCTTCGTCCAAGGCGTGAAATTATTGAGTCAGACAGCATTAATTTTGTCCTGAGAGATCAGTACTGCCGATGATCTCGAGGCCGTGGACCGTGTGCTGGTGCTGAGACTGCATATACGACGGTATAACATGGGAAAATGAGAGCGATTTTCTCTCTGCCTTCTGCCATGCCTGACTGAGAGGCGGAGTGTTGTGCACTGTGCACCGCTCAGGGGAACATCATCACAGACCAAGTCAGGCAGATACACGGGCAGGGCCGCACAACGCCAACGGAGTACATACATGTGAGCACACCGTGTGACCACCATTGGTATGTATGGAGGGGAATAATAAAGGAATAATTCAGTATAAACTTGGTCGAGTCCCATAGTCAGTGTACGCGAGAGCCAAGGGATAGTAGGACGCAGTGAGTATTATTCTGTGACTGACTGTGTATAACTCTGAAAAGTTTGTGAACAAGTGGAAGCCACCAACTAATTTGGCCTTTAAAGTTTGCTGTGGACTAATCTGTCAGTTTCAGGGAATCCTCTCGGATGATATCCTACGTGTAGTTCTGGTGACCAAGGTCAGGAGGCAGATTCAAGTTCGTTGATCCTCAGAATTGGGAGAGGAAGGAGGAGGATTTTTGGCAGCCTTTTTTAAAACTCGTAAGTTAATTCAGCCGTCAGTGTAACTAATGACTTCATATTATACTCACTTTACACTCAATTTAACTGTGCAAAGGTTTAATGCAGAAATCAAGTAGCACCACCACCGCAGAGCAAACCGCGAATTATCGAGATTTATAGTCGGTGACGAAGGAAGGCGCGTGTTAATGCCGCATTGTTCCGGAATAGACAGAGTTATAGAGTATGTAAATAATTTATTTAGTCGCCGTGTATTCCTTCCTCAGTTTGTAGTTTGCACTGTACAATTTTATCAATTTATGACGACCTGCCTACCGCTCCGATTGAATTAATTACAGATAATAGAGTCATCTTGTGAAGATTCTTTTTCCGGCGCCAGTTGAACCAGTCATTCCCACCACCAACCTGCGTCAAACAAAGCCCGAGATTTTTACACCGATTTTACGCTAATTGGTTCATTCTTACAATTTAACCAGCCAGCTTTATTGCGTGGGATCGGAAACGGTGTTATTATCAGTGACGAAACTAAAAGTAGGAAAACAAGTTGAAGTGAAAATGCTCGGAAATGTGCTTTCATTCTCCATATGTACAATATGAGAAATTAAAAGACTGAAACTGACTGTGAGTGAGGTTAAATCCAATCGAGAAAAAAAGTTATGAGCACATAGCCATAGTGCAACGAAAGTTAATACGCGCTGCTGCTGAATGAATGAGTTAGCTGATTAGCGATTGAGATAGCGGGATTTTAATTTGTGATATAGGTAATGTGTGTGTGTGTGTGTATGATAGAAATCGGAAAAAGTGAGATTTTCCCAAATGAAACTTATCAGGGTGAGATGAGGAGGCAGAGTGATTATGCTGTAGTTTTCAAAATGAGTCACTGTACAACTTTATCAAGGTTAGTACATAGCATAGTGATATCACCTCAAGCCGGTCACATTCAAGTAATCGTGAGTCAAAAGTATATACAAGTTGCAATGCAATGGGAAGCAGAGTTGTTTTAATTCAGGCTACGGAACAAAACTCTGTGGTGTATGGCCGAGCTGCAACGGAAACTGAAAAGCAGAACGACTTTATTACATATATATATATATTATTCTTTTGTAGTCGTAAGTTGAAAATGGAAGATAAATACTCATTCCTTCTCATTTTCGAAATTACTGTAGCAGCGCATGTTCGTCATGCCGGATATCACTGCAGTCCAACTCAATGTTTACTGTCCCTTGGGGAATTGAAGCTTTCAAGTCTCGTTCTTTTTAGCTCTATAGGCAAGCTCGTCATTATAATATGCATTTTAGCAGTCGTGGGTTGTATATTGCTTGAGATTCAGGAGGCACAGATTTGGGATTGGAGTGCTTGTTTACTTGTTCTCTGTGGGCTTTCTCTGGCAGACGACCCCACACATGCTGAGTTATAACGAAGGTAGAGAGAGAGAGAGGGATATAACAACAAAACACACCTTCTGTGTGTGTGGGAGTATATATTCATTCTTTCATTATTTACTCGCCACAGAAATTCTCGCCGAGTGGAAGGGAAGTGATTCATCTTCGGATTTGTTTCATCTCAAACGCTGTACATGTGTATGCTAACACAAGTCGGAGGTTTCTCTTTTTTTCTTGCGTGGCCGAGCCATTAATTACTACTACTTCTTGAGTCAGTTGTTAGCACCTTAATCAGTATGGCGGAGCAAGAAGCTATAATTACGACAACACTGATCACTGTATTTAAGTGCACGCAGGGCCTTGCGAAAAATTTTAGTGATCTCTGTGTTGCCAAAGAACTTGTGCCGGGTGGTGGAGTAAATTAGCTGAATACACGCTGCCGTGTGGGACCTCTCGCTTCTTCCTGAATTCTATATAGTTGTATTCATCCAGTGTTCTCTTCTTGTGCTGAATTCAACAGTAGCAGTTGAGTCCGGTGGGACAAGCAGAAGATGACTTTGAACGTGGATAAGCATAAGGACGCCTTGGTCGCAGCTTGGAAGGAAGTCATGGATGAAAGACATCCGACAGATTGGTAAGAATTCTCATATGATTTTTGGTGAATTTTTGTAGCTTACTTATCTGCGTTGACTTGTTTCCTCGAATGGTTTTCGAACACTATATTTTTGGTAAATACGTTGTATGATAATAATTGCTATTTTGATTTTAGGGCACTCTTTGGATACGATGGTCTCTCGTATGATCTCAATGTAGTGAGCAAAGGCGGTGAGTTGTTTTTGAGTCCTTTTGATGTATTGCCGGCGTCCGGATGAGAGTCATGCTGCAGAACACTGACGGACTGTAATTTTCTGTACTTTTTTTTATTATAGACGGCGGCCTTGAAGAACTCAACGATGAATTCAACAGTGGGAAAATCATGTATGCACTCTGTCGGGTGAAAATCAAGGAGAAAAATGTGGAGAAAATCGTCCTGATTAATTGGGTAAAACTATATACACTAGATATTTCAAGAATCATGGAAGCCAGAATTATTTATGTACTTTAATGTTGTTTTTTTTTCTTGTGAAAACAGCAAGGGGAGGGTGCTCCATTAGCGAGGAAAGGAACTTGTGCCAATCATGTGGGGGAAGTGAAGAGTTTCTTCAAGGGAATTCACGTCACGATCAATGCACGGACGGATGAAGATGTGGAATCAGACATTATCTTGAGCACGGTAGCCAAAGCAACTGCCGGGGATGGGGTCAAAGTTTCCATGGCATCCGAAATGGAGACGAATGTTGGCCCTGTTGTAAGATCTGTTCTTCATTGAATCTTCATGAATCACCGTATCTATCGCAGTACTGATTTTACTTATTTTTTCTGTTAAGGGCACGGTTTACAAGAGAGTTAATCCGAAGGAAGACATCAACTCCGCGGCGAAGGACGAATTTTGGAGAAAGGAGGAGCAGGAGGAGGAGCGGCGGAAGCGGGAAGAGCAGAACAAACATCGGAAATTCTCTCAGAATGAAGTCAAGTTGCTCCGGCGGGAGAGTCAGGATTATTTCAACGAAGCGGAAAAAGCCCCCGCCGCCAGTCCCACACCCAAGATGAACGGGTCGAATAATATCACCTCCGCCGCTGCCGTGAAGGCGTCCACACCCATGAAAAACTCGGGTAGTAATGCCGGGGACTTAGTGCGACAGCGAATTAAAAACTTTGATATGGGAACGCCCCCAGCCGGAGGTGGGAAAGGGGAGGGTCAGAACGGAAGTGGAGTGAGTAATGGAAACGGTTTGCAAACGGAGAGTCTCAGCGTCCTCAAACGTCGGCAGATGTTTGAGGGCGGGACCGTCTCCAGTACAAGTTTACCCCGGCTCAGTGCGGCTCAAGAGATCAAAAAGGCTCAGGAGGAGGCTCAGAAATTGCAGAAAAAACAGGATAATGGCTTGAGTAATCCCACGATCAATCAAGTTGAATCCTCCCCAAATCCACCTCCCACTACTAAGCACAGTCCTCTTCCTCCTACACCGCCGCAGCAGCATGTGCCCGATGTGGTTCCTCAGGCAACGAAACCCACCTCCCCAACTCCGCCCCCGCCAGTAGTAGTGGACACCGTGGACATTGTGAGGGTGGAAAATACTAACGGGCACTCGAAAATCGAAACCAGTATTTCGCCTGATCTGGGAACGAGCAACGAGTTGGATACTTTGGTCGTGGAAACGAGTCAGGCGCGAGAGGAGGATGCCGCCACACCCACCATTGAAATTTTACCTGAAATGGGAATCTGTGCACGGGCACTGTACGACTATCAAGCGGGTAAGGGCGGCTCTGATTCCACTGCGAATCAAATTTGAACTATTTAATAGCTAAAAGTGATTTTGGATATTCGTAATAATTTTGGTATTTTTTATTTTTTCCACGCAGCCGACGAATCAGAAATCACCTTCGACCCCAACGACTTAATCACAAACATAGAAAAAATTGATGAGGGCTGGTGGGAGGGACTGGGCCCTAATGGAGTGTATGGGCTCTTCCCTGCAAATTATGTCGAATTGCTAAACTAATGTATTTCAAAGTATTACCTGAGTGAGGTTGTTTTAATTGAGTTGATCGTTGCGCTTTCTTCCGCTTAATTTGTTGTCGATGTTCCCCACCCACCCCTCGCCTTATAACACACAACTCATGCCTGTCATGTATATGGGTGAGCTTCTCTGAGAGCTCCTTCTCTTGCTGTATCCAGCGGTTACCGGTATCGAGTCAGTGAACAAGATTTCACAAATTTTCCTTTCAATGGTGAAGAGTGCGAGTAATGCCCCTCGTTATAGAGTTAAGAAAGATGATGTTGTACAGATATTTGGGATTTCGTTAGGTGGATGTGTCTCTCGTCGAATTGACTTGAAATTATTGACAGCTGTCATTTCTCGTTTGTGTGTGTATGTGTGTTTGTTAGTCTAAAAACATGATTGGGTGTGAAAATTATTGGGTGGATTGTGAGTCATCATGTTTGAATTTTACTTCTCAAAACTATATTGCCGAAAGTTAACATAATCATGTGAGTAATTACATTGTAACTGTCACACACCCTTAAAAAAGTTTCAATCGTTACCTCGAAAAAGCACAGTCTTGCTCAGATTTTGAGCCTTATATAAAATGAATCGACTCAACTGCCAGTTGTTGTAAAGTGAATTCATTGAAAAAACAAATGAACTATTTTTAATCGCCGACAATAAAAATATATGATATGGACAGGGGAGGGGGACGTTGCGGAGCCATATTGTAATAGATATCCGGGGCACGAGCACTGAAATTATGCTATGTAAGATACAAGCTTGGTTAAGTTCACATATAGGTAGACTGTTGTTACACACTCCCGTATTTGTTTGGAAGTTGTTGGTACTGTTTTATGAAGAAATGAGATGTCCCTTTGCGCAAATGACTTTGTTCTTATAGTTTTATTCCTCCATGTATCTTCAGCTGGTGGGCATAACTAAAATGACTGATATTGAAAACATTCTAATCTTTTTAATATTATTATTTATATCTAAATGGTTTTACCTTTATTTTTAAGTACCAAGCTAATGTCGTCCAACTTTTATGTAATGTGCACTCATGTACAGAAATTCCATCTCGGAGATGCTCACACACACGTGAAGAAATTATGAACTTCAATGCGGTGGGCTTCATTTCACGAGTAATACTAATAGTAATAGTGTAAATATAAAATGGAGATTGTGGTTACGGTTTATGAATGTGACAGGGGGAACTTATCGAGTTTATTTTCTATTCATCTGAGAGAATTCCATGAATTATGGTGTATTCCAGAGGATTGTGAAGATTTCAATTGGGTTGTAGCCAGCTATTATTATTGTTAATCAAGTGCAAGCTCTGCCCAACTGCTATTCTTTCTGGTTGTGTCATGCAATGAAGGGACAAGAGAAGTATATTCGTTTGAGCAGTGAAAAAATCTATAGGCTTTCGCCAAAAAACCGTGATCCGTGTTATCTCCGGAGTTTGTACATGAGTTGTTGTGAAATGCGCGAAAGAGAATATTATGGATTTATTTTAATCACCCGAGTTTACAACAGTAGAGGAGGTGTACTTGTAAATGTAGAGATTTCGTATTTTCAACTAAAAATGGAGTAGTACTCATAGCGGGAAGGAGTAGTAGTAGTTGTTGTACCGAGTCGACGCTCTGTTTTAGTGGTACACTGAAACGGCTACGGGAGTTTATTTAGTGTCAATATATATAGCAATATGTCGAATATAATTTTGACTTTCCGCCAATAAAACTCCACCATTTAATTCTTCCTTTTTACTATACTTATTCGCATCTTTTGTGCATTATTTAAAAAGTGCGCCGTGGAAATTAATGAGGGATTCTGGACGTAACTGCTCACATTGTGCACTGAACTTGCAACACTGCTGCGTTGCAGGCTTTTGCTCAAATCGCTTTATTGCTAAGCAATTCACTAGTAATTCAAAACTGGGTATTCGCAGGCATGGGGCATGGAACATGGCATGAACATAGGCTTGGGCACCTTGGACCTTGGTGGTAAATTCTAGAAATTCACCGGGTAATCTTCCAGTGTTCATGGAAACCAAGAGTTTATTTATTACCAATATATTGGGGCGGGAAGGGTTTGGAGACCAGACTGTCATGGCAACAACGGATTCAGTTTCAATTGAACAATCAGATGGAATCAACTTCACGCAGATTCTAGATGGGAATTTGACAGGCGAAATGAGAATGAGCAAGGTCCGGTGAAAGTCAATAGTTGACATTGCAATATTGCAAAGCCGACGATGGCAATAGCATTGCAATGCCTGCCAAGTTGTCAACGAATCCTGTAGAATAGAAGAACGCATTCTGATAGCAGGAAGACGATTTGCTGATTACATCCGATTAATTTCGACCGACGATTTACCTTTACAGTGTTCTCATTCCTTAGCGACAGTGTTAATTAAACTGACGCGCTGCGCTACTCTGCCATAATCTCTACAAGCGATCAGAGTTACTTGCCAATTGAACTCATAAAGTGGGTTTTGCATCCAGCAGATTTGTGATTCCGAACAAAACAGTTTGAAAATGTACTGCGTGAACGCTTGCAATCTTCCTTACAGTGATGTCAGCAAGGTAAAAACAGATTCCACCAGAATATAAATTGTACGGGATGAGCATCTCGTCGTGATCTCTTGTGTCATTTTTCGTCACTTTTTGTAGATTGACCAAGCTCCGCGGACCAATCCTTGCGGGTGGTCCAGCGAGTGCCGCGGAGAGGGTTGGATATCGAAAACTGACCGATGTAGCCGACCCGGAACGAGCTCATTGCTCCGCACGCTCCCTTGGCGGCATTGCCTCGTGTCGAAACCCCCGGAAACGTCCGCCTATTCCGGCATGTCCAAGGAGTACTGCATGTACGATAGCGGCTACGCCGGTGACGGGTGCATAACGGAGCCGATGAAGTTCCCGAATCTGGTGACGGGGTTCAATGTCAACGCCGCTCATGCCAGCCGCACTGCGCTATACACAAGGTGCTGACGTCATTTCATGAATTTATTTACTCCTCGGTCAGTCCGACATCCAGTTTTTGAAACCACTTGGGCTCTCAGGTATTCACCGGCGGACTGGCAGGCAAATAATGAGCAGCTGTACATGGGCTCTGACTGCACCCGAAATACGGCGGAACTTGTTCGCGCCGAGGCCCTCCGCCTCGTTCGGGAAACAGATGATCGCTCCAGCCGCGGACAGACGGACTCGGGGAAGAAGCTGGGGGAGCGCCTCAACGACATCAATTACTGGAAGCAGGAGATCATGAAGGAGCTGGACCTGAACGTCCACGAGAGTCACAAACTTCTCGAGATCCGCCAGTCCCTGGAGCGAATGATCAAAGAGATGGACGGACCTCTCCACATTGCACAGGAGAACCTGTACGCCCGGGAATCTCGCCAAGGGGTGGACTTGGTTCACGATGTGGCGGAGCAAGCCCTGCTGTGTGAGATCGAGACTTTGCGGAATTGGCAGCAGAAGTTGTGTCAACAGCTCGACGGGATTAACACCCAGCTCGCTCGCATGAGAGCATCCCGCCATGAGCTGGAGCGGGACTTGGCCAGGAAGGAGCAGGCCTACCAGATCGACACGTCTGCGGCGCAGCTGAACAATAACTCCCGGGATATTGCATTCCACTCTGGAATTGAAAAGGTTATGGATTCGTTTACTCGGGAAGCAATTAATTAGTGTCCTGTTTTTCTAATTTTCGTAACTGTAAAATATTCCTTTAAAATTTGGTTCCTTCAGGTGGATCCAACGGTGAGCACTCCAGAAACTTGGGCGGGATTTACTCAGGCTTTACTAAAGAGATCAAAAGCGGAGCGAACATCCCAGATTCACTGCACCCTCGACAATCTCCTCACTCAGGCAGCCAACGAAGCCTGGGCGGCGTGGAATAATACGAATAACGGTAGTTGATGAACGTCTATTTTATTTACGGATCTATCTCAAATGAGAACAAGCTCATCCTTGCATCCCTAATTCAGCATTCTCCCTCCGAATTGCGGAACTTCTGGATGCCAAGAACAAGATCACCTGCCACCTGTCCAAGATGCAACAGGAGATTTACGACATGGAAAAGCATATGGATATTATTCGGAAAGCCATTGAGGACAAGGCGCCCGCACTCAAAGTGGCTCAAACTCGGCTGGAAAAGCGGACGCACCGCTCCGACGTGGAACTCTGCCGGGACGACGCCCACTTCCGCATCGTCCAAGAAGTTCAAGACATCAATGAAACGTTGGAGCAGCTCCAGCGGAAACTCACAGAGGTTGAGGCGGCCCACCAACAGCTGCTCAAGACCAAAGCATGTTTGGAGCACGACCTCAAGATCAAGGCCAACTCGCTCTTCGTGGACAGGGAAAAGTGTCTGGGGCTCCGGAAGAGTTTCCCCATCACCACATTTGTGACCCAGCGGCAGACGTGCTGAAAAATTCATATAAACTTTGTCTCATCCCGCTTTGGCAACTTTTGATGATCCTCGTAGTAATTCAATTCGTAGTCTTCCACCATTTAATTCCTATGTGAAAAAGGTCAATCATTAGCCTTCATGGCCCAAAGATATGATAAGCTAAAATAAATAAACTTGACATAAGACATAATAGGCAAAATGGTTCTTCTGCAGTGAACGTTAGAGCCAGTCTGCCTTGTCCCATGTTTGAGCTAATAATGCCATCATCAATAAATGCAATCTTCTTATTTAAAGGTCGTATTAGATTTTTTTTTTACTCTCAAGGGAGGAATGTGCCACGTAAACAGTATTTGTCTTGTGGGTGATTAATTTGTCCCACAGAGAGATTCAATCCCCCTTCCACTGCTTACACAACAGCTGCAAAAAAATGAGTGACATGTAGGGAATCATGATCATGATCATGATGCCGAAGCCGCGCGCAATTCAAATTTGACAATAACAGAAATGTGCGGCTGTGCAGGGAACTGGCTGGGAGAAGATTTGGGATTTAATAAAAAAATTTAAATTATGGGATGTGGAGAAAACTTTTCAGAATCTCCGGCTGTTCACATAAAAGTGTAGCAGTAGTGAAAACTCGTCGCAAGTGCATTAGGAACGATTGGATGGATTGAATTGCATTGTGTTTAAATTAAAGTCTGGAATACAAAATGACTGGAAAATATGGGTGCGAAAAATATTCTCACGAATTCCGAGATTTACAGGTAGGATTGACGTTGATGTTTTTTACGGTAAAAAATAGATTTCAAACGAAATGAAATTAATTAATTATTGTTATTGTAGGCAACAACAATGTCCTTGGACTCCTCTGGTCAGTACGCTCTGCTGGCGGGGTAAGTAATAAAAGTGATGATGATGTTGTGGAATCAAGATCAAATTGATGAATCAGGGTAAATGGTATACTAGGTGTTGCATACGCATTATTATTTCGTAGACGAAAGTACTTGGCCATCGTGGATATTGCGAATTCTAGCGGGGAGTTGAGTGTACGCATACCCTACGGAGGAAAATACGAGATATCTAGTACACAGTGGTCGTCGTTAACTAATGCAAATATTTTAGCCGTGGCCGTAAGTGTGTCCATGTTGAGATTTTATTAATTTTCGTCAAGAAGTCATGCTCACGGTATTTTGTGGTTGATACCCCCCAACAGAGCAGCCAGAGATGTGATATTTTTGAACTGAATGACAGTGCGGAGCTGAAGTGCATGTACCGTCTCAAATGCCATTCTCGGGTGATAACAGACATAGATTGGTCAAGACTCCAGCCCAACTTGCTGGCCACTTCATCTTTTGACAGTTACGTTCACATATGGGACATCAGGGTACCTCGTCAAGCGGGGACGGAAAAACCTCAACAGTCACTGTCAGCACTTGACGGGGCATCCCAAGTTCGGTGGAATAAATGGAAGACTGATACGTTGGCCTCTTGTGATGGAGGACATGTGAAAATTTGGGATATGCGAGTTCCGAATACGCCGTCCGAATATGTTGCTGCCCACGCCTCAAAAATTAATGGTAAGATACTTTTCAAAACTGCAAAATTTCACATAAGAGAATATAATTTGATTCTTTAATTTTGAACAATTTTCCTCGCCAGGTTTGGAGTGGGTTAGTAGTGATATGATCATCACTGCAGCTCAGGACTGCACCGTCAAATTTAGTAGAATCGGAGCAGCCGTGCCGGCTCAGGCAAAGGGTCCTTGCGTAACTCTCACAGCTCC
>WJFA01001974.1:0-18055 GCA_009870155.1 Pseudobourletiella spinata
GTAGATAGTTCATTTAAATAACATATTGTTTATATATATATATATATATATATATGTATATATATGTACGTATGTAGATTTATATATAAACAATACACTTAGTTTTATATCCAATAATGATTATCGTTACGGATTTTCCTGGAATCTGCATATGATGACGGTCATCGCTCTTACGGCTCCCTCACTGCAATAATCATATTTTCGAGTGAATAATATTAATAAACTCTTATACTAATTATATCTATATGGAGTAAAGTCACTTCTTTCACTGTATATATATTTCAATAACAAAATCGCCGCTCATGCAACGTTATAACTGCCATTACAACATTACATACCCATTCCCACGTTATGCAACAGACACAACGCAGTAGATCATACCGATAAAATACGGCAACCCAGCAACAAGATTTATAATAATAATGATAATAATAATAATCATAATGACTCTAAAAAATGGTCTAAAAAGACTTTTCTTTAGTATGCTCTGTTTCTCTCAGTTTTCCTCCAACGAGAAACAGCCAGATAGGAATTACCTTTACTATAATGCATCAATAGACGCAGACTTTTATGCATATATATATATATATTTATAGCTCCCTGGAAACGTTTCTTTTATCTCGATGACCCCATATAACTACAAACACCTGGGGTAACAAGTGGCGAGTAGCTGCGTGTCAACTATAATGTCCATGCGCTAATAAAATTTAAGATGAATCATCCATAGTTCATGGTTCTACAAAACGTTACTTTACTTGAACAACTTTAACTTGGGATAGTTTGTAACATGACGCATATCTGAACTCTGTCCCCGCATCAATTTCAAATCACCTCCATGCTCTACATGCTATATTTTTTTAATTATTCACTTCCCATAGTAATAACAATAATTTGCTATAATTACAATATTAGTTTATTCTTCATAGCAACGGTACTCAGAACGGGTTGTATATATCGCCAGAATAGGGTCTTGAACATTCTGTCCCCTGTGCCAGTGATCTCCTATAAACATGATCACCGCCTGAGGGAAAGTAGGGAAAGTCACAGAATCTTATTTATGTCGAGGAGGTACGTACTTTTGTTCACAGTGTTATGTATATATACATATACATAATGAATACATTCACGGATGATTTCTACCCACTCTATATATACAAGAAAATTAGATGACACACATGACGAAATATGATATACTTGCAAGCTTAAAACAAGATAATACTTAATACATAGGAGATTACTCAATCTGTCTCTTGGAGCACAAATTAAAAGAAGATAACTAAATCTGGAACTGCATTAAAATTATTACAAAATAAGTAAAAGGACTGCTTTCACACGGGATGCAGTGAAATAAAAATAAAATCGCTATGATGCACGAATACTCCTATCAGACTTTATGCGTAAGCTGATTTACCAGTGAATAAAACAGGATTTGAAATAACTGTGCAAAATCGTAGTTTACAAAGGTTGTATAGCTGTTAAGTTTCAGTGGCAGATCGGAACCCTATCCAGGTCCAGTAAAAACGATTAGATAGTTGCGGATATAATAGCTGTGACTGAAACTGCCGGTGTGCCACTACAACTCCAGACAGCTGTTCACTGAGAAAATAACTGTCGGACTTTCTTCAGTTTGCGCGCTCATACCACACTCCATACTGTCACCTCGTCAACTTGCATGCAAAAGCTGAACACAGACTAATTAAACGTTTCATCACAAAAATATATAATAGAGTAAACTAGAGCACAGAAATCCACGGGGAAAAAATGTAGTCTCCCTCCATTTTTATTTCGGGAAGATGACGACAGCGCGGCCCGGCCTCTTCCGGTCCGGTAAAAAGTGACTTGAAATACTTGAAGAAGAAGGCAATAATGATCGTTCTATTGTCGATCCTAACTCATTACTACATGAAGAAACAAAGATGCAGTTGTTTCAATATTTATGGTCGAAATTTATCCACATCAAAGTCATGTTATGATTTCTTCATCCCCCACAAAGTCAATACTTCCACCATACAGAATAATCCATTTCGTCATACACGAACATTACTATTTGATCCAACCAATTCTTTGTGGGGTGAGTAGCTCCGACCTAAAATATCTATCTTTCTGTCTGCGTTCAAATGTCATTATAGAAGTCGCCATAGAACCTCGCAGCAGAATACGTTTGCTGCCACGTAAACGCAGTGCTGCATTCCTACGCACTTATCCTTTAGCATTTCATCCAACTCCGCACCAGAACAACCTAGTACGAAAGCACAAAATACTGGTGGGTACTACAGACGTCAAAATAGCAGTCATCCCTTAATGAATAAAATGAGCATCACCAGATCAAGTAGAATGAACAAATGTGATCCCATAGGGTACCAAAACACGTGGAGGAGCACTGCTTCTTTGGATTCTCTTGGGTTACAGGCTAGTACTGAGCTTATACACAGGAAAGTTTCAGCATGCACTATTTGGCTCGTTTCTGCTTGGAGCAGTTCAGGAATCAAACTACGGCCTACCGCAGGAAATTCCTTAGTAGGGAGAATGCATAAATGCATTAAGTGTACTTTTCATATGGCTGCATAGGGATTTTCCTCTTACATTCACTCTCTACTCAAATTCAATTTGCATGAGACGCTCGGCGAGCTACTTGTCAGAATCAACCGAGCAAGCTCCTGGTATTCATAAGCATACAACAACTTCAGCAAATGTGATGCAAGCAAGCAGGAAAGCTGCACCTGAGTCAAAGCTAAGTTTCCCAGTAGTATACAGCAAACGCACTGAAAAACGGATGGAGAAGCTGCACGCTCAATTTAACTCAAATTACTTGATAGGAAGAACATCGTCTACCGACTGCTACAGGTATAATCATCCGGGAGTTCCAAAAAATATATAATGTATGCATGTATGTATTCAATCATACGTATATCCTACGGAATCAAAACGAAACATATCTGGTCGATCAAACCATTGTGTGTACGAATTAGAACACATACACACACAAACACACACTTGAAAAACTCTCACATTTCAGCATACTCTGGTAGATGGGTTCAGAGGGGACTGGGTATATAATAACAATAATAATAATAATAATAATAATAATAATAATAGATATACACTATTTATAGGAGGTTTAATTTCCCCCCTATAACATTTAGCAGTGAAGAAAAACTTCATTCCCGTTATCCTCTTCACATTCTTCACATTCTTTATATTTTCTCTTTTGACGGAACCCAAATGTTGGGCCCAGCTTGCTCCCCAATGACTCTTTTAACCCGCTCGTAGATCTCTTCCGGCGTTTCTCCTTGTACGATGGCTGGAAAAGACAAGGAACAGATTGCATCGTTTTAATAACATGAACGCCCTTCAGTAATGGCCGATCACATATAAACTGGATACAGGTAGCACTACCTGTGAAGTATTCAGCAAACTCCTGTTCAGTTTTCTGCGCCCTTTCGAATGTTTTCCTCGCTTGCTCCTCCGTGGTTCTTTTGTTCATTTCCCTGTGCCCAAGAAGAAGAGGAGGGGAAAAAATGTATAAATACATGCATGTAAAGGATCGTGATAAATGATATACCCACGGTCGGACGCATCAACTTAAACCAATTCCCATCACCCTGCCAATCCCAACCTCCGAGAAAGCTATTTAGAACTTACATTATGGATTCAGCAGATCTTGGCCGAATGAAAATTGCAATAGGGTACAGTCCGGCAGCATGAAGCCTTTTGATTGCGTTTCCACTCACGTCCAGAATGCAGTGTTTACCCTATTCAGTCAAACGGGAGGTGTGAGATATAGAGAAAGAGACACAGAGAGAGAAAAAAAAAGATTTAAGACCAGGTCACTATCAATTGTACACGCGTAAGCCAGTAAAGTGAGACTCCAAGAGCCGCCCGGCCCCCGAACCTCCCACACGCATGAATACCTTCTCAGCAACTTCTTTAACGGCCGCTAGGGAGGTTCCATACAAGTTGTCATTGAATTGTCCAGCCTCAATGAATAAATGGTTTTGAATATCCCGTTCCATCTGCTCTCTCGACGCTACAAAATGGTAGTCCCGGCCATCCACCTCATACTCCCGCTTCGGTCGGGTTGTATCTTTAAATAGTCAAAGACGGAACAGGCTGATATATATTCCA
The DNA here is from genome assembly GCA_009870155.1 of Pseudobourletiella spinata. Taxonomy (NCBI): domain Eukaryota; kingdom Metazoa; phylum Arthropoda; class Collembola; order Symphypleona; family Bourletiellidae; genus Pseudobourletiella; species Pseudobourletiella spinata. The sequence continues at coordinate 4,126 of WJFA01001974.1, forward strand.
TAGGTTCAACTGTACCCGCAGCAGCATCCCCCACGACATCCACAAGTTTCAACAAAAACATCCCTTGCATAAACTTTTAACTTACGGGGTACACAGCTGCCAAATTTTTCAGGGAATTCAGAAATCAGGTCGTCATTGATACGATCCTTCATGGGTCCCAGAATAATAACCGGCCTGGCGTAATTAATGGTTACTTGTTGTACGCCCTCATACGATAGCACCGCATCTTCTCCAGCTATTCCAGTAATAGGCAGAAACAACATTTTATAGCCTCCCAAACCAACATTCCAAACATTCTCACACAATCAAGCCAAGAATGGGTTGGGCCAGACAAAGAGGGAGTGTGTGTGTGAGAGAAAGAGGGAGAGAGTAACCACTCCCGGAACTTTCTAAAGCTAACCAACAACTACGACCATATATAGAGTAAAAGCTTTCAGCCACTTCCAAACGGAATAATCGAGCAAGCCAAGTGTAGAAAGCTAACACGGTTGCCAAAAAAGGTTCACATACAACTTCACTCAACTCTACAGGATCGGATCCTGTATTATATACGTATGTATAACAAAGGAGCAGAACTCCCTAAGGAGGGCCACAGGATAAATCGAGAGGGATAGAGAGAGAGAGAGAAAGAGAAAGGAATGAATAGAAATAGATGGACAGAGTCGGGAAGCCAACTGTGAGCGAAACAGTGTACATGCAATAATAAACCTCCCGGTATGCTCTAACAGTAAAAATTTATATGTATAAATATATCTATCAATGGTAATCAACAGCCCAAAAAACTACGTTTCCGTCCAAAAAAAATCTTTCTCCACTACACTGTCTCTAAAAACTCATAAATGAAATTGATATATCACGAACAAAATGTTTGAGTCTGGACTACTACAATATAAATATTTGTAAACATAAATATATGAATATAATAATTTTTATGTATTAACATTATAGGTTTTTGAGATATGAGGAGAATTCGGTACCTTCTAATCTATCATCCTGCATGTACACCATGTACGCTATCACAGTGAATAAAATAAAAGAAAATGTAGAGCACACATCATTTAGTACAACAACATTACAATTTCCTTATCACATCATATGTTTTTTTCTATCCGTATTACTGTAATAGAGTATAGCGTATGAAACCGTTCAGTTTTTTTCCAAAAGTTAGAAGATGAAATAATAATATACGGCGCAGACGGACATCATGGGTAAATGAGAAAGAGATAGAGATTTGTATATAAATATATATTATGTAGACAGAGATAGGGATGGAGAGATAGTAGATAGGTATAGATGAGAAGAATAACGATGATGAAGACAATATATATGCTGTACATATTATTATTATGGAAGGAAATAAGTAAGAGACACATAATCCAAATGGAAAACAAAAGGAAAAAAAGAGGAATGAAATGAACCTCAAGAGCTCCTGCACGAAGGATAAAAAATTGAAACGATGGCAAACAGAATTTGAAATAAGTATAATAATAACTCCCAACTTACGAATGCTGGTAGAATCACCGTCAAGACTAGGGATTCCCTCTGTAAAAATTGTATATATATATCCAGGAAATAAAATAATACTGTCTTAACAACTACATGTAGAAATTAAAAATCTAAGATACATAAAATCTAGTAGTAGAGAATCACTACCACAATAATACTAATAATAAAAATAAAATAATAATAATAACATAAGAAAAACTTGAATGACAAAGGAGATGTTGTGAATACTGCTACAGTCTTCCACATCCCTCACATTGAATATCGTTCAAATAAAAAACGCATCATGTCCTCAATTCCTCAACCTGCTGACCTGTCCTTATTCTTCCCCAAATGTGTAATTAGTTGTATGGAAATTTACGTATAGGAATGAGTCAGGTCAACACTTACGTTCTCCCTCGGACACATCATCAATATTATCACGGCTCTTCATGAATGGGAACTTGCGCGTGAAGGAAAAGTTTTTCTTTTTCCTCTCCAACGTGGACATTTGCTGCTGCAAATACATAAGACAAAACATGTTAGACAGGCCTTCCTAGTCCCAGGAAAGATCAAGAAGTGCTCTGAGCTGTTAAAAAAGAATTGTTAGCGGCTTCTCCAGAAGGTGTGGAAAGCTCTTCCTTTGCAGGGAAAAAGGAGAGCATTATAGCAGTGAGAGCGATAGAGTAGAAGCAGCAGCAGCAGTAGCGGAAGAAAAGGAGTTTTCCATACAGAAGCAGAAGACGAGGAAGAAGAAGAAGAATAAGAGAAAAATTGTACAACAGACGTCCCAGTTCGTGTATGTTCAACGTGCCTCGAATACCTTATTTTCTTGAGTGGGGCTCTTTCCCTGAAATTTTACCGATCTGTCGCGTGCTTTCTGCTTTCTCTCCCACCGTTTTTTCGACGGGATGATCCCCATTCCCTCTTCCTGTCCTGACGCCAGGACCTTCTTCGCCTATTTAACATTCGTTAGACAACTTGTATTAGAAGCCATTCACAGGGGGAGGAGGTGAGAGTCCGTATCGTATTGACACTGACAGTCACACACTATACACTATACTACTCCCCCTCCTCCGCCTCCACCGTTGTCACAAATAACTATGCATTTATATGTGTGCGAATCCCCGGCTCACCTGCCACCATTCATCGTCGCAGGCATTCGTGACGTGGAGAATGTCTCCGAACTGGAACGCGAGTCCGCGAGACGGTAAGTTATCATCTTTGGTTGGGTCGAAATCATTTAAAGCCCGCACGTACAACGTCCTCTTCTGCGATGTCCTCATCAAGCTCCCGGTCATGACGTGCATCTTCATGTCATGAATCTTTGCCTCGAACCGATTGTACTCTTCCGCCCTGTGCTGCACCACGAGGGTCACCGTTTGTCCCGCATTCTAGCAATGACACGTAAGATAAAAAAAAGAGAGGCACATTAGTCAAAGTGACAGCTCCACCGGATCCCTATTTCCCAATGGACGTGGTCGTCTCCTCAGCTTCCTTCCACCACATCTGCCATCATATAAGCGAGCCCGGGAATGACAGGCCCCATGGAGCACCATCATCATCATCATCATCATCATCATCATCCAAGTTACAACCCAGCTCACCTTCAGTGCGTGTGCCGCCTCCTCATGAGTGGCCGCGGTGAGGTCAACCCCATTTACAGACAATATTTGATCCCCCCTTTTCAGCTGTCCACTCTGATCCGCAGGCCCACCGGCGAGGATGAAGGATATAAAGATCCCCTCGCTGTCCTCCCCACCCACAATATTGAAGCCGAGGCCGGAAGTGCCCTTGTGGAGAGTGACGGTCCGGACCTCCCTGTCCAGATCATCATCACTGAACCCCTTCGGCGTGTTGGCGCTCGCTACGGAGGTACGGCTCTGGGAGAGGGTTGTGGACCCACTGCCCCCGCCGCCGGCCATCCGCTCCTCACTCGTCGCCGGCTTGATGTTCATCCCGATCCCCATGGTGGGGGTGACGGGCTTGGGCGGAGGCGGGGTAGCCATCCGCTTCGAATCTATCTGATGTTGAGGCTGAGCCACTGGCGGCACCGGCTGCGCCGCCACCGTCCTCGAGTCCAACATCATCTGATTCATCATGTTCATGGCGAGCGGGTCTGGTTTGGCCACAAGAAGAACAACCCGATTTTCAGTCGCTTTCAGCGTCGCCACTGCCTCCTCATGCGTCACATTCTCCAAATTCTTCTCCCCCGCCTGTGCAGCAATAATAATGACAATAATAATGCAATATTACTCATCCAAATGAGAGTTATGCTTAGTAAGATGGGATAAGTGACCCCATTGCACGGCCACATCCTTGCATATCAACTATTTATGAGAAAGTTCCGATTTAAATACAAATTCCCACTCACCGGTGTATTCCGCACAGCCACCAACTTGTCCCCTACATTCAGCCGCCCATCAGCATACGCAGCACCGCCCTCCGTCACCTTGGTAATGTAGATCCCATTGTCTCCCGGAATATGCTGGTTCCCGATCCCACCAGCAATACTGAATCCCAGCCCCTTGTTTCCTTTTATTAATTCAATTTCATGGAGCATCGGTCCCAGCGGCTGCGCCTTCCGACGTACTTGCTGTTCGGGGTTGGGAATCAATTACACAAATATTCGTCTGAATTCCAGTCTCACTTGGGAATTTTTATGAGAACCCAAAACATTCATATTACTCAAAGACACCTATACCCACCCATACACACACACACACACACACACACACACACACACACACAACCACCCAATAGGGATACATAGACACACCCACATGCGTAATAAAACCACTCTTTCCCCAGCCCCATACCTGAAAATTGTAGGAGCATCATATCACAGGAACTCATAAATCTTATCAATGCGGAATTTAACCATTACACTTTAACGGTCAGTCAGCATTTACAAATAATCCTTCAACTCACTCAGACTTCTACTTCCATCCTCCAGAACTTTCGAATAAGTCCCTTTGAGAAAAGGTCGAGATCCCCCAACACACATACACACACACACACACACACACACACACACATGTAGAAAATAACTTTCCGCCCCAGTCACACTCTCAGGAAGACGGAAGAAGTGAAAACTACACGAAGGATGCAAATAAAAATAGATGAACGTACCAGTCGGACAGTGTTCCCAGCCCGCTTGAGTGCATCCACGGCTAGGGCATGAGGGACATCCACTACAGATGTGCTGTTAACCCGCACAATGATATCTCCTATGCCAAGTCTCCCATCCGTTGCCGCCGCTCCACCTGCCACAACACATAATCGAAAAAACCCACCACGATATAGATAGAGCATACACTATTCCCCGAAACCCTTCAACAGCATTCTGTAACATTTTTTACACAAACTATTATTACGACTGCATACTATTCTTAATATTGTGATTTTGATTATTATTATTGTTATTACTACCATCACAACTATTGTAGCCGAGTATATACGCATATGCCGCCATTCCAAACAGTTATCACAATTCCACCGATTTACATTTTTTTAGTATACATTCGCCCTCATTTCACGTGAGTTTCCGTTAGTAACTGCCACAACAATAACAACAACAACAGCAGCAGCAGCAGTAGCGGAAGTATAGCATAGCTAGAAGCAGTCATAGGAAAATCCATTTCCCACACCCTTCCACTTCATCATCATGACCACCAAAACCTGGGAGAATCATTGTCCAAAAATGACTTCCCTCTCCCGCTTCCGCTTCTAAAAAAAGAGGAAAAAAACTCATTCCATCATCACACATCCCACCATAAATGCTGGTATGGGTAAAAGGGAAAGTACTGTTACAGACGGATCCCCCAAGATATGCACGCATAGAAAATCATAGGCTATATGTCTTCCTTGCCCGTCCATATGGAAAAAACGGCCCGACAATAGAACTTTTTTTACGACTTTTTCACAAACACGTAGTTATGGGGGCCCTCATACGATATAATAATACATTTGAGAGCGGATCCGGCGTAGTAACCCCAGATTTTCCCTCTCACTCCAATATTCCGACGGGCAAAGTGAAAGGGGAAAGGTTTAACCGCCGTTAGGGAGCATTCCCATATTACGTAAGCATGAGGGTGGGTGGGTCGTAGAGGAAATGCTTACGTTCCCATTCACGCCCATGTTAAAGATTAACATGTAAACTGTTTACGTTGGGGGTGGGTGGGTCAGAAATTCCGGAAAAAGTGTTTACGTAATATATGAATGATCCCTTACGACCGCATCTGGGAGCGAGTCCACTCTCAATTTGAAATCACTGTAATGTATGGTCATGCATACGCGAGTCCAATTTTCAACGGACTGTGTGCAATCCAAACAAGGGGGATCCATCCTCATCTTCCCATCCTCCAGCAGCCGTTGTACACTTGACCGCCTCAAACTGCTATCAAAAATCCACATCTATACCCTCACCCGCCCGCACGCACAATAGAGAATTGTAGGCCGACCACAAGAACGAACCATCCATATCCAATCCCACTATACTTACGTCTGTATTTAAAGGCCGAGCCAGACGTGGAAGTCATAAAAGACCAATTCACCAATGTTACCCACACCCCATAGAGCTGCTCGGGGCGAGTCAGTTAGTAAGTCAGTAGTACGGTTTCGTAGCCGTAGCTTTTAGCCACATGCCGGAAGAGATATGCTGTGTTTATAAACCACCACTCCCACTCCTCCACAAGTATGAGGAGGAGGGGGAAAAAAGCTTCAACAGAGCAGGGAGAACTTTGCAGTTAAATTAGTGAGGGGTAGGGAGGAGCGGGGGGATGAAGCTACAGCAAATATAAATTATTACGAATAAAATGATAAAAACTATAAAAAAAAGTTCACGAAAGTTATGAACCTCGGTCGGCAAAAGATCGGTAAATGTTTAAACTGGTACATCCAAATCTATCAGTGTTAGATTCCAATGAGGGGGAAGGGCTCAAACCTGGAATAAGCTTGGTAATGTAAATTGACGGGTCATCATCCACATGAGGATTGTCCGTTCCACCCGCTATTGAGAATCCTAAGCCCGAACTTCCTCTTTCCAACACAATTTCTTCATACACCCAATCGTCGTCCCCATTTGCCTACAAAGAGAGAAAAGGAGAGAGGATTAGTACATCTTCCTCATCGCCATCATCATCCCCACCGCAATCACCGTGGAATGACTCTGACGGTGAGATTTATGTAAATCCGCAGAGAGTGCCGTCGTCCCCGTCCCCGGTACTAACCAGTCTTACTACTTAATGGCATTAATTAATCCGCTCACATGCTGATGCGGCTCAGGCAAGGAGTAGCCCGTGGGTGAGTAGCCACCGATCCCACCACCACCGCTCGAATCAATCTCGCCCGCCCTCCAGCTGTCTGATCCGGATAATACCTGGAATAGAGGAGAGACAAAAATTATTAGTCTTATTCGCATTCACCCAAATACATACATGCAAAAACACACAAACATAGCCAAACCGACATAATCTCATGTTCAGACGACAATCCGAACGTAAATACAACACTACACTGCCCCGTACCATGCCATGACTACAACTCACCGGATCATAAATATCAAATAAACATGCTAGCCTAGGGAATGCAATCTTCCTATGAATATACACACACACAATCTCCCACAGACCCACACACAACCGCCAATTACCACAGATATAGACACCAACTCCCAAAACCTCACACGCACGTCCCACACATACACATACAAACTCCTACATCCTTCCACATACACATACATACACACACACACCCACAAACACACACTCAGTAACCTCTCACACAAGTTTTCACTTACACATGAGCCCTGCGACTCCAATTGGGAGTTCCTCTAACACACACACGCTCACACACACACACATACACCTCCAACTTTCCAATTACCTCAGGTCCATTTCCATTTTAAATCCGCACGCATTATATCCCCAAAATTTACCGTATGCATACAAATACACACTACATCACCGGCCCCACCGCCACCAATGGCCTCTACACTTGTCTAACCACCCCCGTTGAAACAACTTTTACCGTTGCGGGCTCTGGGAAGGAACACAAATCCTTGAGCGCCAGTGCCCTCCAGCTCCTCCAATATTTTATCCTAATGGCTCATAATTAAATGCAATCTTCACAACTTATACCCTCAGCCAAGTTTCATTAGACTCGCCGATATTAGGAGAATCAAAGGACCTCCTCTTCTCCTTCGTCTCAGTGTCTTTTTCTTCTTCATCCTGAACCACCATCGCCACCGCCACTGTCATTTCAACATTCAGAACAACATTGCACTTTCCTTTCCCGTTTCGTTAGGCGGGAAAAACTTTTGAATTATTCACAAACTTTCCTCCACTATCCTATCACTACCCAGCATAACTAACTCCCAGGGTCATTGGGCACACCAAAGTGAGTATACATACCCGTCCCTCCCAGCATCATCTACTTACAGTACAGTCAGGTCTCACGGTCAGCCCGCCATATATGTGGAGCACTCCACTCCAGTCGCAACTCATTGAGACGGAGCGGTATGCAATGTACATACAAGGACCAAAAGATTAAGGCGCTGGGCAGGACCAGAGTCACCAGGGACCCCTCCTACATGCACCACTCCCGCCACAGCGTCTTTCTCCACCATTTCGAACCCCATACGATTACAGTAGTTGTGTGTGTGGTGGTCCTCTCATAAATTTTCAGAGGGTATGAGCATTATTGGGAGAAGAAGGCCATAGGTCTTTGCCGCAGAAAATTCAATTGCCCCCGTTTCATTTTTCCTAGGCAGAGAGTGAAAGTCCTCTCCCACCATCATCGTCACCGCCACTCCAGCGGCAGTGAAGGTACGAGAGCCTTTATGACCCAAACTCCCACAGCGGGATACAACATGGGCATGAACCGCGGCTGAGTGGTCAAATACATACCCAAAATCCATACACTGCCTACGCCCTGCAACCATGTGCACATTTATATATTGACAAAAATAGTGACTGGTCGTGGTGAGACAACACCGTATGGGATGAGCTTTCAGGCTAACCTCACAGATCCCCTCTGGAATAATATCAATGCTGTTAGCGAACCGGACAGTTTTCCGTTTCCTCCGCGCGTGCTGCTGCTTCCATCTCAACCGGAGCACCTGGACCGGGTTAGCAGTCGTCGTACGTGGATCGTCCTTACCCGCTTCCCCACCCAAATCCTCCCTGCAAACGGAACACATTTTCCCACCCCGTCACATCCACCGTCGGGTTGACGGTTTCGTTTCTGGACGGCACAGTACTGATGACAGAGTAGTAATAGTAATAGTAGTAGTAGTAGTAGTAGTAGTAGTAGTAGTAGTAGTGGTAGTAGTAGAGTATATTTGTTATAAAATCCGATCGTAGTCGTCATGAGCGAGCGGGGAGAGCTTTCGGATACCCCAACGGCCACTAAAGACTTGATGGGAAATGGAAATCATTCAAAAAAAATCCCGACAGTCTGAGAGTGAGATGATGGGAAGAAGAATAAGAAGAAAAAGAAGAAGAAGAAGAAGATGATGATGATGACGGTGATGGAAACAAGGTCACCATAATATCTCAGTCAGAGTGAGATGACGAGAGGAGTTGGAATCACTACTACTGTTACGGAAGAACTATATGTTCCTATATCACTACCCGGGAAACCCAAGCACTGCTGGGTTGGGATACCGGGAGGGAACAAGTCTCCTTATTCTCTCCCCCCATCATAAATCATCCGGGAATTATTCGGGGAAATCTTGGGCAAAGGCCCTGTCCAATAAAATATTGATGAGCGACAACACGGCGCGTCACCGGTAAAAGCACATCTCCACTCCTTTCCTACACGATCATAGTATCGGCATCAAAATCCCAGTCACTGCCGCACTCCCATATTTCCGGTACTACTACCATCAGTTATATTGAAGTAATAGCGGTAGTAGTAACAGCCGTGAAGTAGCAGTCCCAATTTCAAAGTCAGAGTCCAGAAAATCCACATTTTAACCCTCCCACCATAACAGCGGTCCATCACTCCCACTACTTTCACGAAAACCACCACTCACTTCATCCTCCATTCCATGAGGTGGAGAGTAGCAATTTCTTTATGAGGACGGGAGATTTCTCCCACTTTAACTCACACTCACATGTACATGTACGCACTCACACACACACCCGCACACGTGCTCATCCGGCCAGAACATTCCACAAAAATTCACGGCCGTCATCCTTGTCACCGCTCCCGCTCCCTCCATCTTCCAACATTATTCCCCTCCCATGTCCCGGGCTTGACGTGGAAATAAATCGAAGGGAAATTCCATAATAATAATAATAATCCTCCCGATCCCGAACCCGCCGCCACCACCACCACCACCACACTACCATCTTCCTCTTCATCTTGAACATGGATGGGGGCGATAGAGTAGATTTCTCTTATGTTATTTAAATTGAATAAGAAACTTTTCCTCCTCCGCTTCCGCACAAGATCCATCAGCGGCAGGTCTTTTCCTCAGAACGCAGCTTTTCTCCTTCCATCACCGCAATCACCGCACCTTCTTCACCTCCACCGACGCTCCATAACTCCCTCGCATAAAATTCACAGATGACGCACACACACACACACACACACACACACGCACGCATTCCTAGCCTTTCCCTCCAAAGCAATGGGAAATTCTCACCGGTGGTTTATAAGTATGCGGGTTTCGGTAGAAAAAATATGCAAAAAATGTAAAAATTCCACTATTATTCCCTCAACTCAAATGGGAGAGGCCCGAAGAGGGAAACTTTCACTACATGTACATACTGCACATATGCACACGCGCTCACACACCGGGAACCGACACCAGTATCTTCTACATTATGTTCAAAAGCCGCCAATTGCGGCCATCCCGCAATAACGCACACACTCCACCTACCACTTGATACTTCTCCACTCCACCTCCACCAGCCACCCATGAATAAAATTCAATATTAGAAGATATCCCCCAAAATCCGACGTATTTGTTACACTGTCAGCCAGCAATAGCAGCGCGAAACTTGAACCTTTTCAAAGCAGCGGAAGGAGGAGTTCAATCCGGAAGGACGGTGGACGGCCTACGAGGATTGCGGATTGCGAAGAGACGGGAGGACGACGGCCCGCCATATTACTTTCCCACACATTAGAGCCCCTCATAATAAAGCGTGAACAACACTCAATAAAAAAGTGATAAAAGAAATCCCTCTCTTCATCCTAACCAATACACGCACATGCACTCCACACGCACTTGGTAGGAAGGAGCCAGTTCTAAACAGCAACAACATGTGCGTATTATTATATATCTCATAAACCCGTGGAGGGATACGGATCAAATAAAGTTAAACTGTAAAAATTGCTCCATTGGGGCATCTGTTGTTGCCTCAGGAACCGTGCGAAACTCACTCCTCACAGCTCTTACCACAGCCCCAGCTCCATAATAATAATAACAAAATAATAGACACACAACTCGGAGAAAACATTTGATTCTCAATTTTCACTCCTCCTCCTCCTCCTTCTCCTCAAAACAAACTCCACCGGTAGCACTTCTTCGTATTACACCACCGTCCCATTACTCTCCCACAACTGAAAGCCACCGAGCATTACACAGTCTACATATGTCATGTCATTCCCTCGCCCGCCGGACACACGCAGGCATGAAGCACACGGAAGTTTGGGGAACACTAACATGCTCTCAGGTATGGCACAAACGCAGACACCCACACATACTCACATCCAAACACTAGGACAAAGGCACAACTCATCCGAGGATTAGTGCCACTAATTCGGAGTAACAGAGGAGCACACAGTAGCTTCGTTCCCCGACTCCGCTGGCTGACCACCCGGTGTCCCGGGACGAAATATAGCAACTTAAGGTGCAAATTTCCTTTTATTCCCTAGCGCTCCCCCCCATAAAAACAGACCACGTGGAGCTCAGAGACATGCAGACATAGGTACACTGTATGCTGCAACGATTCATAGGTTCGTCGCCATACCCATATTATGCATACGCACATACACACACACCTACTGGATCATAACTCAGTTAAACTTATGTCCAGTCAGTACCGTAAGCATTTGACTCCCCCTGATTAGCCGACTTAATCTACCCTTTAATTACCTCCCTGCACACTTATTTACAACTCGGACTGGGCCTGATCCAAAACCTCATTTCCTCCCTCCTTCATAGGTCAGCCCTCTCATAAATTACTCCACACTTTTGTCCGCACCCTAAGTATTGCTCACACGAGGTCACCACATCTCACAATAGGCTCAAAACATCTTGGTTGCCCTCCTGCTCCGCCGGTGGTGGACGGGTGTCAACAACGTTATCATCACCATCACCGCAGCTCCTTCCACATATTTAATCATTTCCTAGAGTACCCAAAATACCCTTGAGCCATGTGACTTCAGTCATGCTACAGCCTTCAGTTCAGCATTGCACCCCGCATGCATCATAATCCTGTATAGTATACATGTGCGAGTATTCATCATCATCATAATAATATTTGAGGATGACGGTGGAGAAGTCCCACGCGAGAGAGTCGTTCGTCCTCCGGCCTGTTAAAACAAATAGGGCCGACGGGGGGACGGCATTTGGGGAAGGCACAGTATAGGCGTACACATACACCAACGTTCGTACTCACACCGTCAGAAGTGAGTCAAACTAAGGGCCGATCGTTCAAATGTCCTCTCAATCCCAATATCTATCCATTGGAAAGGCAGGAGAGGGAGAATTCTACCCAATACTGTCCCCCAATGGCTACACCTACAAACTAGCATGCTCACACGGAGCCAACCACATACTCCCGCGTGCTCCGCGACCACGACGACGACCCAAACTTATGTCCCCTCACATTTCAATGACTTTATCGCTCACCAATTCCACCGCTCTCCACGAAAGAGATACTAAGGACACATCCACACACGTTCACTATGCAGACACTACAGCACACAGACACACACACACACACACACACACACGTCCAGCCCAATTCTCCCGGTTGAAATTGCTATGGAAAACCCACGAGGGTGAGGTTCCAGAAGACCTCAAGAAGACCCATGCACACATACACACACACACTCACACCATCGGATCAATACACTCTTGAATTGATTCCGTTTTCATTGCATAATTTAATTTGAATCAAACTTTTAGCTCAAGGCCTCACCTCACCTCCCTCTACCTAACTCCCTCTTTTACTACGGCATGCAAGTCATTCCTTCTTCCCAATCAGACTTTCACCAGTCGGCTCTCATTCTCCTCAGCCCAGTAGACCCGCAAGGCTTGGACAATCAACTTCTCAATATACACGTGACCCCAAACAAACACACACACACACACACACACACATGCATACCAAAGTTTATCCTATCCTAAGAAAACACAAACAGTCAATTTGCATCATCTCCACGACCCAGAGACGGAGGGGATATTCGTCCAAAACGGATCGTCTAATCTTCTGCACCAGTAGCAGACTTTGGAGCTTATACGAGCACCCGCCTGCCGCCATCCCGTACCATGGCCTGACACCGGCGGCTAGTGAGATTTTGAGGGACGTTTCTGTAGTAACATATTCCAACTACCATACACGCACACATACACACACAGACACACACTGTCCCTGGTCGCAGCAGCCAGCTTTACTTTCTTCTTCCCTCCTCGTAACCCCAACTGCTGCTCCAGTTCACAGTGAGTGTCCTTGTGTGTGTGTGTGTGTGTGTAAGTGTGTGGAAAGAGCCGTGCACATTATCCGCTATCGCCGATGCAGTCACATGAACGCTTCATCAATTCCCAGCACATATCCCCCGTAAAAGTCAGTCGTCCATTCTAAATTCCTACATCCTCCATACAATTCCTCACAACCCGGACCTATACAGGGCAGCATGTGTGCCAGTAGTATAGATTTGGATGAATCCCACGGATCAGGATCATAAGCCCTATACATATTATTTGTATCCTTTAATGAGTTCTCCGAACCGCAGATGATTATTGTCTACTCAGTCATACACAGATCCACATATTTTACTACTCCAATTTATATACGAAAATCGTCCCGCTGAGCTCATTCGACGAGAAGGAATGATGAGAGGATGATGAGATGAGACTAGGGGAGAAACTTCGTGTGTGTGTGTGTGGTCATAACGCACCTCAAGGGCGACTATAAACATAAGCCGAATCATAATTCCCCATTACGGGGAGGGCTTCAAGTTGAAGGAAAACTCTGACGAAAACTTTTTGGACGGGAGACAGAGAGAAAGTGAGAGAGAGAGAGAGTGGGTGGAAAAAAACTCTGAGAGTATAGTTGGTTGTTCCAGCAACTACACAAAGTACAGGGATATATATATATATATATATATATATATAGATATATATATATATATTGTCAGATTTTCGTGTGGTGGGGATGAGAAAACGGAGGAAAACGGTGCAGGTGAGATTCAGAGTTGCGTGAACCAC
>WJFA01001975.1:0-18053 GCA_009870155.1 Pseudobourletiella spinata
TATCACTGCTCCACATTTCCTCATTACGGCGTCTCTCATTTAAAATATTATCTACCGCAGAGATGGAAGAATGAAGCTTTTCTGTGGGACCCCACCGCGCAGACCCAGACTTTTTGATCCTCCCTCCTCAAGCGTATACATATGTAGCAATTCCTCAAGATATCATTTAACAGTTGATGATGTTATTTCCATCAGCGTGTATATCTTCCTACCTCTACTACGGGCTGTTACTCCCGCGCGCAGAAATATGTTCATTTCCTCAAATCATATAGATTGAATGAAGAGGTGTGGTGCCAAGGGCACGAAGCCGAACCACACTAGCCACAGTAACGTTCACGCTTCGCCTATTCCGTACCCCAAAACGGTGAGTGTTGACTGAGGAACTTCCAACATTTGAGGGAAGATTAGGATAGAGGAGCTTCTATGAGAAATAAAAAGCAAGTATACGATGGTCAAAATCAAACAGCGGGGATGGGGAATGTGATAAAAACGTTGAAACCTGAAACATTTCTTTGCATATTCTCATCGTTAAAATTCTGTAAGTGAAGATGGACGAGCACATAGTGTGTCCATGGAGACAAGAAACAACGGCTACCGTTATAACCACTATCTTCTTCCTTACCGGGAGAGGGTTTATACGGCCAATGTGAAGAGAGACGGAACAGTGGAGCTACCAACAATGCATGGTGATGATGATGATACGATACGATTACGAGGTAATAAAGTCCAATGTGTCCTCAACTCAAACAGGATTTTATTAATAATTTTTTCCAACGTATTAATTCAGCTTTGACGACCGAAAGAACATATTATAGGCACATTTTTCCTCCTCAAGCATCAAAGTCCACTTAAGTCGCTTATCCATCAAGTGCAGGGGATGACTTTCTCATCATTTTTGCCATGACTTCCCACCCACGTCAGGGTTGAGGTTGAAAATGCAGTGTGTGCACATGTTGTTCTTATGTGAATTTCCATTTGTCTGAGTGAGCAGTTTGATAAATTTAGCCAAATAACTCAACGCATCGTTGGCCACCCACACGCAGAGGAAGGATGAGTGAGTTGAAGGCTCCATGTTTGGTTAGGGGATTCCAATGGCTAGCCATCCATGACAGCCCTCCCTCGGGTGACGGAATGCGATTGTGAGCCAGAAAAATCATATGTAGAGATTACGTAAAAAAATGTCAATGAAATTTATTGGGGCGGGGCTGATTCCACGCGCAAGATTGAGCCTCTCCCCCGACCACATGAATGTCAATGTACATCAATTTAGGATTATAAGCATTTAGTACCTGCCTCTGCTCTGTATTTCCACTTTTGCACATTTATCTTTGACCAGCATTTTATTGCTAGTAAACTCGTTTCCTAATAAAAATCAGATACTGTGATGTGTACTCATCATATATGTCCCATACATGCTTACACTAAAACTTTCTATGAACTACATGGAATCGTCCATCCTAATGATTGTTAGCCTCCATCCTCACCACCAGATCATGTTCAAGAATGAAAAGGAAGCTGCTTTCAAAAAGGGAGACGAAGAACAAGATCTGCAGGTTAAGGATTCTCACTCAATGGCAACAGCGACAAGATATGATACGGTAAAGAAAATGGTGTACCAGTTAACAGAGAGCTTGTTGTGATACTGTCAAATTAAGCAGCGGCTGATACCTTCCATTTCTACACCTTAGTAGTTTTGAGCACGATATGTACGTACATAGCTACAAAAGTTGTTTCGAATGAGCAATGTAATACGCAGATGTGTGTGTGTTGGTGAAAAAACGTTTTTTTTTCATTTTACAACAAACTCGAACTCAACAACAATGTTGCAGAGGAGTCACAGCTATCATCTCTCCCATAGTCATTTTCGCCCTGCAATATATGGGTTGAACGTGATTGAGGGAGCAGTGGCAAGGAGGGAAATGATCCCGTCCCAAAGTGGGCAAGCATACTTTAGACAAAAGCTCAATTTTACACTCTCAGACTCAGAGTTTCCAATTGAGCCACACGGCATTCTTGTCATCATAACAAAATGAAAGAGTCACTCACACTATCGTTTGCTCCCCGTTTGGAATGAAGAGAAGTTCCCAGCGAGAATTTCAATCAGTTTTCTCTCATAATGTTACTGATAACCAATTATTCGACACATGGCTCTGAATGAGAAAGATTGACATTCATCATTTTTACTTTTTTCACTCTCAATCACCCGCTGACTGTCGTCTCATGCGTTCAGTGAGATTCGGTTTCCCCTTTAGTAGCTTTTACGCAAGATGAAATGCAACACGCGGCGGGCATATGTACATTCACACCCACATTACCTTCCACATACAAATGCACATTCTGCAATGAGCTCAAAATTATGAGGGTACAGGACTGAAAGGGAAGTAAACCAGGTATTTAGTTAATATGAAGGAGGAAAGAGAATAATTTAATTTGCATCGTTATGTGTGCCCTCGGACAAATCCTCGAAAAGGCTTCATTTATCATATTTATCACATTGGCTTTGTCCGCATTTTGTGTACCCATGCTCACAGCTCCTGCCATCTCGCATTCCATTTAATTGCCGTGTCAAAATGAGAATGTTCAAGAGGAGGCCATTCCTTTTATTAATTAACCAAAACATAATATAATGCTCAATAATATGAGAACAGTGGGGGTTCAGTATTTAATGCCAAAATACCCGGCGAACAGGGTAGCACGTAACACTATGGTTGGCTGCTGTGGCTGCTGGGACTCATTCGTGATGGCAGGCTCTCCCGCCGATATTCGGACATTACGTGCAAATAAATACGCACTAACGCACACACATACATACAAACAAACCCGTACACATACCTACATTTTTACAGACGCCGTACCTATGATGGCGTACGGCGTTTGACATGATTTAATTCATTTCCCCGCGGAAAATTGCCGAGAGCACACGTGTGTCTACACACTAATCATCTCCATATAGTTACACATATGAGTCGTGCGGTAGATTTTTTCTACGGCAATTTCCACCACACACGCTCCGTGAGCAATTTGAGGAGAGGCTCGCGAATGAACACACGTCATATAGTGAGATACTCACACTGCATAAATTGCATACCAAGACGGATGAGAGAGAAAATCAGACGGATGCTTCGCCATGGGAATCATATACAAAATGTATCCCAAAGCTATATGCATACGGATTGAAAGTCCCACTTCCACCTTCACCGTCGCATAGTTCTCTCATGCGACATCAACTCATACTACAAGCCGGAAATATGTACTTGTTCAGACCTGTGGATTGGAATCAGTTCACATGTTCGTCGTCCGGACGTTACATCCTGCTTGACTCGTACTTACATGCATACGGTAGAGTTCCCTCAGAGTTAAACGATGGGAGAGATTAGAAAGATTTTCATAAATGTGCAGGACATTGGTGATTTTCAAATAAAATGAAAAGATCCTAGTAATTTCTATTTCATTGTCATGGTCGGGATCATTGAGAGAAAATGGAGAGGAAAGGAATGAACTATGTGCAGGAATGCCGGGGAGAAACCCTTTTCTTTCCTGTCGCATGCCAGCTCCCATTCCCATCGGAGCCGACGAAAATGATGATGCAGCTTTGGAGGTGATATACTCTTCGCACTGTTCAACCAACCTCGTGCTATGTGCCACAATTAACGCAGGCAACGTTCCGCAAACACAGAGAAAAGTGTAGGTCAGTCTCTATGGCTTTGGAACAATTTATTTATCTCATTTGGCATAGTGTAACGTTCATATCTGTGTGCAGCCACGAAATCCGCTCCTCACTTCAACGAATACATGCACACACACACCACCGGTATACGCATGGACACGCACATCTTCGTCAATTTGTACCGAGTTGACACAATCCTCGAGCGAGCCATTCCTCGTTCCTCGGAGAGTCGAGGGTATGTAACCCAATTTCAAAGGCAAGTTCCGATTCAAATTAAAATTGCAGTATACTTCTACCACTACTGCCTATCCTTTCCTCTGATCGTACTACTGGTTGTAGCAAGAAGAGGAACAAGAGTAGCCACATTAGTCGCACTACCAACAACAACGGCAGTAACAGTATAAGCCACACTTACTGAAGGAAGCGAAATCTGGGGCAAATTTTTCCCCTGAATCACTTTTTACCACAGTGAATGCACCTAACTTATATCCGCCAAGATGTGCTTAAGTGTCACGGAGACACATCTTCCTTTCTACTTCTACTGCTACCTGTATCTCAATCCTGTAATGGATTACCTCTACTCGCAAGTACTACCATATATTCTGTGAATCCGAACGGTGGAACGGGGCTGTTTAATTGCTCTCGAGGGCATGCCATTAATTAACATACGGCTTCATTCCACACCAGGTTGATGAAAGAGAGATGAAAGTTTGGAGGCACTTGGTAATGGTTTTGATAAGTGGGATGGAATTAATACTAATGCGACCGACTGTTCAGATCCTGACCGTTACCTCGTTTTAAACTACTAATGTTACGGCCCGGCAGCACCCATATGTTCATCCATACAAGCTTTAGTGCAAGTCTCCTCCACACTCACCATTTCAGCTACTCACACTGATGGTAACACATCTTGACAATGGAACCAGAGGGATGATTGGAAATAGAAGTGAAACCAGATTTTCAATTTCAGCAGCATCATGGGTAAGAAGAGGAGCAGCAGCTCCATTTACTCTGTCGCCCCCAGCTGTAAGGTCAAGGGGGTCATAACTTGAATAGGAATGTATGCAAGCATAAGCATGGATCTGGTAAATGATTTGGTGATACCATAAAGGGAACTTGAGGTTGGCAAACAGCAATAATGATGATAATACCGAATGTGTCCATAACACTCGTTTTGAGTTACTCATAATGATTAGAGTGATGGAGAAAGGATCAGAGCTTATAAAGGCTGCATTTTCTCATGCCGATATCTCCATTCCTGACACATTTGGGGCATTGTGATCATATCTCATACAGTAATTTATAAGGAGGAATAGACTACATACCAAATGTGTGTGTGTGTGTTTGTGTGGGTTGATCACTGCCGCCTTCATTGAGTTTTTGACGCTCAATAAAATTACTTGAGTCGGCCTCCGGCACCTGCTTTTCTCTGTCTCATTCATGTCCATCTTCCTGTTCCACCAGATCTGCGAGGATTGCACACACACACACACACATACACACGCGGTTCTCTCTAATTTTCTCCGCATTCTCCGGCCAAGCTTACGCTCATCATCATAAAAGGGCACATAATGCTGCCAAAAGCTCAAATATGATGAAAATAAAATCTGATTTATAGTAAATGCTAATTTGAGTTGGCTAATTAGCCCCTTTCAGTCACCTTTTTTGGGAGAGGTGCTGACAATATTTGGGACCTCTCAAAGTTTAATTGTCACCTTTCCCACTTCCTCCTCCATCTGCTAGCTTTCCATGAGCCCGTTAACATTCAAAGCTCATCACGCGGGGAAATTATGCATGCGGCTGGGAAACTTGAACTATGACGACAGGTTTTGAGAAAGGGAATTTTAACCCAAAAATCAAAATCAAGGACAGCAGGGAAAAAAGTAAATTACAGCGGCGGTAGTTAGTCAGTCATTCATAACCAGGTTTTAGCAGAGATCTCGCTCTACGGTACATTCCACCACAAAGTTCACACAACAGGTTAGCGGACCCTCTGGGGCCGGGAAACGAGGAGGGGGAAGGATGAAACTGGGTTTTTCAATCAGTTTCGTGGTAATGATAATGCCGAGTGGCGGGAAATAAGCCAACAAGTGAAACTCTCATAGGATTTGAACGTGAGAGAGGCCAGAGGTCGGTGAGCGGAAACCGGTGTGCCTATTGAACCGTGAGGGCCAAGCCGGTGCCCAGCCCAATTCGTCTCTCGAAGCCTACAAGTCTGGTTGACCCGACCGACCAGGAAAAGAACGGAATTAATACATAAGATCTTATTGACGTAGAAGCGCATAGCAATTGGGTAGTATTCTTGCAGAACAGGTGTCTCGCAGTATCTTATTTTCAGCATTATGTCCCAGTGATCATTGAAGTGTAAGGTGCGTGTATTGGTAAATCAATAGGTTCATTGAGTCCTGCGAAAACAGGGTGTCTATAAGCACAAGCCTGAAAGACTGAGGAAATCGGGTGGATTCGTAATGCATAAAAAATTACACTTTCTTACATGTGCGTCGAGTTATGGCGACGACCACAAGCAGCGCCGTAGGACCGTCTCCCCCATCATCCTACCTTGTATTACGCTTGAGAAAGGAATATAGGCATTTCCTGGGGAAGAAAATATGGTAAAAACTAGGATTTGAGGTCTGTTCAATAAGATGTCAAAATGGATGTGCTCAAAACAAGGTTTCGAGGTGATACGAGTTTTGGGTGGAAAGTGCAAAAAGTTGTTGCCATCCTTTAACCTGGAGGCTTCTACATTCGTGAACATATGCCGCCACCACCACCACTGGCGCATGAACGGCTCACCAATCCCAACTTGCAGACCAAACCTAACCCTTGTTGTACGTATGAAACTTGAAGAGACAGACAGGAGGCTCACAGTGATGTTATGTGTGTGAACATGTGTGCGTGCGTGTGTATGCATCTCTCCGCGTCTGTAATGTGTGTAAGGAAGGACAGGAATATGACAAGAGGACAGGCTACTCAGAACATATGCACCCACCTGACAGGTACTCATCATGACGGTATACATAGGCCCACAAACGCACACATACACACACAATAGAGAAAACCACACGGCATAATCAATTGAAGAAAACTGTGCGAAAGATATGATGAAGCCATACGCGTCTGGCTGCATACGGAACGAAGAAGATTCCTCATACAGGAAAAGGGGATATACTAAAGTATAGTGCGAGTATCGCTGCTGCTTGTCGGCGGAAGGCGAGTAGAAATCAGTAGAATATATACACAAAACCAAGAATACGATGGCATGTGGGGAGGGAAGTGAAAAAGGCCCAAGAATGAACTTGAGGAACAGCATCACTACTGCAGAAAACTCGCCTGTAAGAAAACTCAAACCGTCAGCTACATACGTGTGCCGTAGTGAGGGGAAAGGGAGGCCGCAGGTCAGCATCTTCTCTCTCCCTCACCCAGTGGCTCTGTGGATACCGCCAATATAAAAGGTGCTCAACCACCTGTCCATTCATTCAGTTTTCTGCAAGCATTTGAAAGCTTAACAGAACCAACTTCCCATCTTTGCTCTGTCCACCTTTCGTAATTTCCCAACAAATTTTCAAATAATAAATCATCTAAGGTAAATATTTTTCATTTCCCAACACAAAAATCCAAAGGATTTTCCAACTCCTTCTCGTGATCAGTTTAAAAAATTCGAAAGGAAAAAATTTACAACGATATAGAAAGATCAGGAGAGATATATCGTAAAGGATTCGTGGTGCCTATTTGGAAAATACACGTGGTGTACTTCAAAATCAAAATTCTCTGTTCCGGAGTTCAGATGGAGACTTCAAAAGGATAAGCGTGATCTTTTCGTCGTCGTCTTGTTTGTGCAAGTCAATCACTGTGTGCTCATTCCTCTTTAGTCAGTACCAGTATACTGTCTCAACCAAAAGAATTACGGAAGTTCTAGGAGGGATTTCGGATCTTTGGATTCTCACTCTCACTCACTCTGTTGGATTCCCTGTCCTTTGGACGGCTTACAACCGCAGTCCAACAATATTCAAATTCAAGTGTTAAATCCCATTTGTCGTTGCACGAGGACTGGTAACAATTTAATCATTTGCTTTCTTTCCGTGGATCAGCATGGCATGGGCTCAGTGAGCATCTCGTCATCATACCCATCACCAACCTTCACTATATCACTTTTACTAGAGACAGTTGAGAGAAAATGATTTGGTGAAAGGAGTATGTCAACTCCGTGCATGAGATTGTATAGTAGTCGGTGTGGCTAAATATAGCATTGGAGGCTTGTCCTACTCGCTCAGCCGCAGAGCCATGCTCTTTCAGTACCCTCCAATAGCATAGCGTGCAAGCGGTGAAGTGGCTCTACAGCCGTTGAATTACCCCTCGCGCATACAAAGTATTGGAGATTGGAGTGCAAAGACTGGTCTGTGGGTAGCTCAGGTGTCGCACTGCTATACCACTACCGCAAGCTCACGCCCTAACTCACAGGGTGAATTTACCGGTCCATTTCCAACCAGTTTTGTCTATGCCGGCTGCAAGTGTAATAAATAGGAGTGTCTGTGGCTCAGAGGAATGTCTGACCGGACGAACTAAAATTTGGGCCGATGTTCTTACCCTTCCTGCACGAAAAATGAGCGGGATTCAATGTCAAGGTGACCTGAGGTAGAAATTAGGTCAGGGCTTCTTTCCTTATTAGTTCATGAAGTATTTGTATTCGTCGTCAATTGAGACGAAACTATGAGTCGTTCATTCTGTAATTCCTTGTTGCTGTAAAATGTAATAGTAAATCGTATAGTTGGGCATCTCATCACCCGGAAGGAGTCATTTAGCCATGTCTGCGGCACAGTCTTAGAAGGGCTCATTGTTGCGGAGACAATTGTGAGACGTGAACCAAATAGGTGGGCAAGGCCAGTCAGGGAGTACCATTTAATTATGGATTTAGGTAAGAGTTTATAACCTTGTACCCTGTAGTACGTCTGAATTGGCGAGAGGTGCATTCTTGAGCCAGCTCATTTCACGGTTTAGGGCTTCCTGTTTGACCAGTTGTTGGTAGCCAACCAACCTCATGCCCCATTTACTCTGCCGACCCTGTAGCTAACCCTTGTAACTTGAGAGAAAATCTCTTGTTATTCTCCACCACCTCTATAGGATCATGATCCTCGTATATAAGACTCATATATACGTTCCTTCCTCACATATATCAGGTTAGTCGGGGTTGAGTAACAGGTCTTGAGCTTCCACCCATGTGCAAACCTCTCAGTATCATCATCCTCTTTCAGCATATATGATATATACGTCACGTTGAATCCAAGCAATAGTATCCAAATATCATATACTTATGGTGGTGACCATCACTCCCGAAACTTTTCAGTATGTGAGGAGATAACTCTCGGTAGTTGTTCTGCTGGTTTCTCAACTGGAATAACACGTTACTTCATACGGATTCAGTAAGGTTGAAAGACGGTGAAGTATGCGGTGTCACCGACTGAATAACAGCAGTGTAAAATGCAATGGTGTAGAATCACCCAGGACAAGGTTCCCCTCCACCTCTCTGTATGATATCCCGTTCAGGTAACTGACTCTCTGAATGTTATAGGACAAGAGCTGACAAAGTTGATCGGAGGTCAGATATATTTAGGGGTTGAGATGAGGGTGGCTTCTTTATAATAATAATCGTTCAATTATTATACTCTTCAAAATTCACCCTCACAGATAGATCGTCATTTTTTTACTACTATGAACCATGTGAGAGAGTCTTATCATGACAGTCCACACGCCCGTGCGGGTGATCTTCAGATAAAAATTATTAGGCCATAGATGGAGCAAGTGCACGGACCATGTCCATCATTCCCACTTGGCTTGCAGTCATAGACTTCTCTCATGGGCAACTTCTCTCACCTGTAACGACTATCAGTAAATGAATCTGTTAATTTTGGCAAGGAAATGTTTCTTATTTTCCTTCCAACCACCCGTGTCTCGATGTCATACATGGTGGCGAAAACCCTATGCTTAAAAACTGGGGAAGATGCTGATAAGTGCACTGCACAAACATGGTCTGCAAAGCAACGTAGGTCTGCGGCCTACGTAACTGTCGCATCTTTTTTCACATACAAGTGTTGGCGTGCGAACCTTTACTGCTGAGCACTTAACTCACATTGACGATGCCGGCATCATAGGCTTCTTCCAATTTGGGCTTCAAACTTGGATTGCTCCAGAAGTTGCAAAGAAACCGGAGAGAGTATATACGAGAGGACTGTGGATTTTGTACCATACTAAGAACGTTCAGTAGTATTGTAGTGAGGCATCCTGAGGTAGTCTGCTGAAGACGTTTACCGTTGTTCGAGCAGGAGGCCGAGAATTTTTTAGAGTGACCAGCCGGAGGATGATCGTTGGGAACTGATAAACTAGATACTCGGGTTGTGTGAAGTGGAAAAGATTTCCGTCTGTCTGAATGCTATTTTTCTCTCTGAGAGAATTCCTGATGACTCTGTAGTGATAAGGGGGAATGGGACTGCGGTTTTCTTATTTTTATACAATCAGCAGTGATACGAGGATTATTTCGTGCTAAGCGAAACGGTCCCATATTACCTCATCATCATCTAATGTACTCGTACGGAACTAGGACGATTGGGGGAGATAAATCCAAAATGAAAAATGAGGAGAGAGAGAGAGATGAGTTTAAGAGTGCACAGTACAAACAGGTTCTGACGGAAAGATCTCGCCGGCTACCTTTCTGGAAGAGTTCAAGAGTTTACAAGGTTTTGAGTGCGGAAGGAATTAATAATCAAAGCGTCTGTCTGTGTTTTCTGTCCGAAGATGAATAAAATCTTGCTCGTCACTGTCCTCTGCGTTGCGGCTGCCTCTGCGGCGACCAAACCGAAGACAACCACAGCGGAAACTTCTCGAGGTGGATTTGGAGTGGGCGTTCACGACCATCACCCACAGGTCTTGGACGTATCTCACGGTGGATCCGGATGGGGTCAACAAAGTGGTGGTTGGGGATCTGGAGTGAGCTCCGGATGGGGAAGTGGTAAGGGCTCGTTTACATCCATAGGCTAATGTATGAATAATTTTAATCCCATGACGAAGAAATAACAGTACCAGAATTACTTTCTGTTTATTCGCCCGAATCATCGCCCCACCATGACCATGATTCAAATGGTTCAGAAACCCCTGCTCTTGCTGACATTGTCGCTCTGGTCCTCAACCTCCTCGTCCTGGCTGCCTTCGGTGGTCTCGTCTACCTTCTCTTGTCACCTCTTCTCAGCGGTGGTGGACATGATGAAGGATGGGGACGTTCCAGCAGCTCTCCCTACTATGATGCCGTCAAGGATGGTGGTCTCCTCTCCCGCGTTCTCAATAGCATCGACTATGTTGACACCACTTTCGCCTTCATGAAGATTTCCGGAGATGGGTGCCGCAAGCGTGTTGCCTGTGAAATGGAGCGTGCCGCTGGCCGTAACAAGGTCTTCAACTACGCCACCTCCTTCTTCAGGTAAAGATTACAGAGTGCTTCAAACTTATTTTATCCCAAATATTTACCCTTGTCTACTCAATCAATTTTCTACCTCATGTGGAACTTGTGCGAAATATCTAATTCCTGTTGTTCTACTCTGTGAGCAACTGAGCACAGACTGAGTATTCACCGGAGTTAATTGAGTCAATTGAAAGAACTTTAGTCGGATCAAATCATTACTCAGTCATGCCAGCTGCGACGCCTGCAACTAGGGAGCGGCATCTGAGCATGGAGGTACCCAGTATGTGTAAAAAAAGAGAAATGAGTACGGAGATGACCCCATCCGAACCTCTTTAATAGGCTGCAAAGCCACCCACCCTCACGCAGTCACTCGTCAGTGGGGTTCCTCGAGTATAGTTCGTTACGAGAATGAGAAACCTGTCATCCTTTAAACTTGACCGACATCCTCCGCCGTCGCCTTTTAAGCCTCTGTAGCCCAACTGAGGAAGGGAAAGGATGTATTTATGAGTATTTTACGAGTGTTCTCTCTTGAAAAATAATTGCAGAAACCGAATGCGCAGCATGGACTTGTACAAGGATGCCGTGTTGAGCGGAGACAAGCAGGAGGATTGTGTCCAAAGATACCCAGACTGCACATACACATTGGTAGACAAAGTCGGCAAGTGGGTCGGCAACTAAATCGTAAATTTTCTCATCTGTCCGACGAACAGCAAAAACTGACTCAAATTTTTCTGCCTCCCTACATTGTTTCACCCATCCAAATCTTTCACGCACCATCATCCTAATCGTCGCCGACTCTCCCCAAAAGCATTCTCTCCCTGTCTTATGTTCGTGAGCACATATGAAACCAAATACTCAGAGTATATAGTATTTTTTGTATCTTTATAACGCATCCAAGCCCCACCCGAGCACTCGATCCCACTTTGTTGCGTCCTCTACGCCTGCAATTCCAGTTTCGTCTCGCAACCTCCAATGTTCGCCATTCCTTCCTCACAGTGTAGTGATCCCAAGCTTACATGAGTTTTATACCTTTCGGACGACTGAAAAACTTGTTTACAAACGTAAAGTCATCAGTGAGATTCCCCCTGCAAACCTTAGTGGACCGATCGATGGACTATTTACTTAGATTGAACCGCTCGAACATAACTGCTTCTACCACGACCGTCATGGTTCCTTTTCTCCCTCTGAAACTAACCGCAGTCAGATTACCCACTTTTCTGCTGGTGCTCCTCTGACAAATGTTTCGGACATGTTACGATTAGAAGTTTTAAAAAACCACGCATGGAACAATAGCTTGTGTTGACTTCTGACTCACTGCTTACATTCCCACCTATATAAAGTGTATGTAATTATAATTAGCCACTTCCCGTATGATCATGACTCAAGTTGTGTAACGTGATGAGATTGCTCCCGCGTTGTTGGTAGTGTATCCCTCCCTGCAGTTCCTGACGCTTCCAAATTCCCTCGACGAACCATGAATGCTATAATAATTATTATTATTTTCTGATGATGGACCAGAAACTTTTGTGACACATCACTGGACATATGCTCTGAGCGGGTTGTGCAGGCGAACGTGGTGTAATGGTGGGTGACTACGAAAGTCTTTGTTTCCTCTCCATGCCTTGCCAAATGTGTTAAGTAATTATTGTTTTTAATTTTATTGTTGACACGTTGTTGATGTTATCGTTGCTTACTCAGTTATGGTTTTTATTAGCTCTAAGCAAAGTGCATAATGATCGTTGTTGATTAATTTTTATTCGTTTTACGATTAGTTGACAAAGTTGCAAAACTTGTGTTGGAACATTGTTATTGTTATGTAATTATTGTTATATTATTTCAAAACTGTATGATTATTTTGGTTTGAGCTGCAGCAGCAATGGACCAATTCCCTTAATTTGTTTCTCCACATGCCCCAAAAATATTTATATGATCCCATTAATCGTGCTGACCGTCCATGCTCAGATACCCAAAAAAGTCCTAATCGAAAATTCTATATTTTTACCATCGATTATCTGATTGGATTAAATAACAAGTGTCTGCTTGGTATTTTTGATAATAAAAGAAAATGCAAAATACAAATTTTTCACGTGTTCAGTGTCTATTTTATTATTTTATATAAAATAGTTTGCTTGTAATGCGTATGGTCATCTTAACTCCTCGTTTTCCTTATTCAACTTTCCATACACATATGGTTGTATGTATAACATCATCAAAATTAAAAGTAACGTGAAAACTTAAAATCAGTCACTGATCTTTCGGAACTGAACGCCCCCATCATGCAGCATCTTACAATTTTTATGTGCCTTACAAATTAAATGTACAACTCCCTCCTCCTTTCAATACGTAATCTTTTTAAATTTCAGCCGGTCCTCGGCAGAAACTATGGAGAAAATTACTAAGCATCATGGTCTTTACTCTGTGTGACAGAGTTGTGCGTGCCAACAGCCCATCGCAAGGATTAGAGTTGCTTTTCAGGGGATTATATATAAAGAATTGTACTTTAATGTATCAACATATGAATATTTGCTGTCACAGTAAGATAAAATTCAAAACTTACAGTACTTATTTCTAACCATACCTAGAGGGACGAGCACAACGACGTTTTCCTAATTAAAATGTTGAAAAATGACGGTTAGGTAATTATATATATTAGGTATAATCAACCGCCACGTGAACACAGGAGTTCTTTCCGATTAGCTTTTGTCAACGTCACATGCATATAAAATTGCAGCATAACAACAATCAGAATGTATACCTTGATACACTGGCATAACCCCTAAAAATAGGTCATAACGGACCACCTATTGACATTAGATAGTTCCAACCGTTTTGTTACACAAAAATAAAAATATGAAACAAATTTAATGAAACCAACTAGAGATATCCTCAAGACAAGTTATAAGTTATAAACAAGAATTAACAAACATATCTTGTAAATTCATCATTAGAGCTACAACAACGAAATTTTAATCTTTCCGTATCGCGTCAGTTTTACTTAAGTCGCATTTGTAATATGGGCACGCAATGGCTTATCGTAGGTATTCTGCTCACAGCGAGTGTGTTAATTTTATTCAGTGCACGTCTCTTTTTATCGAATATGTACAAATAATTTTAGTTTTAACTTTCTGCAACCACGATCCAGATTTAGTACGTACAAAAATGGATTTATCTTTGCTGATGTCGCGACTTGGATTCCCAGTCTCAATGCCTCACTACATGCAATTGTTTAAGAACAAGGAACACAACGAAAGTTAGGAATCTTAAATTTACTTTACAACTTCAATTCTTCCGGCAGAGGGATCTTGGCCACTTCGTAAAATACCCTGCAAGAGGCAAAAACAGACATTAGCACTGGACATAATCATCGAAGCACTACAAGGAATTTAAAAACTCCATCAAAACAATTACAATAAAATTAGGAACGCGATAGACAGCAAATTTGATTGCGCAAAGGCTCATATCAATCGAATTTGCTACCAAATGACAAGCTACACGTATTACAAACACTACTTACTTGTGGGAGTACTTGGCCCGGATTGTCTTAACACTCTGCTGGGGACTCCTAACCATACTGAAGAGGCGGTGACAAAGATCGGAGATATCAGATTTTGAGTATCCACTGTAGTATTGAAGGGTTGGGGTCCAAGGGTCCTGTATACCAGTTATCCGCAGTGCTAACAACAACGATGCACTGGCCATCAGGGAATCACTTTCGTCAATAAAGTCATAGTCGGCCAGGGACATCTCCAAAATGTACCTCGCGAGGGTCAACGTCTCCATTTCAAGTTTGGCACACTAGAACAAAACAATTAAAGGTTGGAACTCGACCTTCCGAAGAGATTTCTTGTTTGACGTAATAAGTGTCGTACCCGCGCGTAGCGACGCAGAAAACGGTACGATAACGGGGCACCAATATCGTAGTCTAACGTTTTGAGTAACCTCACTTCCATGAGTAGGACATCCTTTTGAGAATAGGCATCGTCACAAATGTAGCAGAAGTCGTCGATTACAGGTGGACTCCGTTCCTATGAGCATTACCATACAATGTAAATCCAAGCATGAGAAATAGGGCATCAAAATAGTACAGAGTGTACCCTTACATCGTATTTTGCTGCTACAAACATCGCTGTGGCACCGATTAGCTGCAATTTATCTCTTCGTACGCTGGGAACACGGCTTAAATATAGGTCGACCAGCTTGACCGCCAAGTAAAGGGTCTCATGATTTAGTTCAAAACTTTCCTGTAAGTCATGTTACACACACATGGAGTACTTGTATGGCCAATGGCATGCATAAAAATCCGGATAAGCAATTTTACCTGAACTTCCACCATCCAATCCACCAAAATTGCTCTCATATTTCGGTTTAATTCAGTCTGAATACCGAGATATTTGTTTACGGGAAATTTCGCTTCACGCCGTTTGTAGTACTCAAAAATTTCAAAAACATACTCTGAAACTTGAAATGGATCGTCTAATCCCTCGCTATCAAAATCTGCAACTCCTTCTGGTAACCTAGCCTTGATTTCTTTCGTGACTTTCGCATTCCTAGCGTTCATCACCTCCGTGCGGTCCTCTTGAAAATGTTTTGTTTCTTCTTTATTTGTTGATCCCTGTACATCTTTCGCATCCTTGGCTTCATTTGGTGCTATGAGCAGAGCTTTGCTTTCAACTCTGATTTTTTCTTGTACTTCTGTTGTCTGTTTGGCTGAAACCTTTGCTGCCGTCAGTTTCTTCTCGTTGTTGATAATTTTGTTCCCACTCTTCGCTGTGAGTATTCCCGATGATGGCTTTAGACCTCCAAGTCCTTTAATGTTGACGTTCTTCGTTCCATTATTTGTTTTGTTGGTAACCTCTCCGAGAGCGGATCGCTTATCTGTTAGCTTTGGTTTCGTCGGTGAAACATCGGCTTTCCTTTTTCGAAGAGTCATCTGAGATTGGGCAACCTGCGCCTTCTGCTGTTTTGGTCCTCGAATCATTTTGTGAAAAATTTATCCTAGAGAAAAACGATCCCATTCATAAGTTATTCTTACACTCAATGCTCCATGTACACAGAATTATGTAGGTGATACTGAATCATAATCAACATGGGTCTTCCCCAATTTGAATTTCAGTGTTGTACACAAATATGTGATGAATATAAACACATTTAAAAGATATACATTTTCACACTCAGCTTCTCATTGCCATATCGCTCCGGAGATAAAAATGATAGACTATGTAATGACATAAATTTGACTGCGCCCTGGCTACTCAATGGCCCAAATACACTCACGAGAGTTTTTCTTTCTAAGAAATAAAAACTTCGTGCATTATTATTCGTTGTGATGACAACGATACATCACATTACAGGACAAGTTCTATCCATTACTTTAGTGAACAGGCCAACGTAAACCTCTTAAAGGCTTTAAGTAAATAATTTTATGTAATTCACAATTATTCGAGACAAAACTATGCAATACGATAGGACCTTTTTCTCACGCTGACGAAATCATGTCATCAGGAGTGTCGTATTGCCAGATTGGCCAACGAACGAAGAGAAATGCAAAAGTCAATTAATTATCATACCTTTAAAAAACGAAGATTAACACTGAAGTCTGACAATCCTGATCCCGGTTCCAGAATTTTTCTTGGTATTCGGGATACTAGTGGAATCGTCAGTCGATTTTTAGTTTCAAGGCACAAGGCGGTGACACTGACACTTGCAAACGCAGAATTACGACTGGAGTGTTATGACTATGACCGTTATTATGATCAGCGGGATCTGGATTCTGGAAACTTTAACGGCTCTCTCTTCTATTGGTCTCTTCAATATCTTATGCTCACTTCTATTCGTTAATAATTCAAGAGTTCTTCCCTCCTCATGTTTTCATTGGATGAGTCCCTTCATTCAAACAGGGCCCATCGCCGTGTCAACAGGCGCCAAAACTTGCCGCCAGAAGTGATGTTCCTCAGGCTGGGATTTTGGCTCTGAGCATCTGGTGGCCCGCTCACACTTATGCATGCAATGAAAAACAATCAGCCACTTGGCATACATTATGTGCAGCACTTGAACCCAAGTTTTACTTGCGACCTTTTTTGTGGCTGGAGGCCATAATTAGACACAAAATATTCAAAAACTGAACACTTTACAGTCAGCCTGCAGTTGATGGCCTCTTGGATTTGTGGTCCCTGTGCCTCAATTAGCATGTGTTTGCTGGACTTATTTCTTAAACAGAAGCGCAGATAATCGCTGCAAGAGAATTTGTGATTCATAAGTAGGAAAAGCTTCCAGTCCTGTTCAATGTTTTTTGGAGTGCGGAAGAGACACACGATCACAAAAATTATTTCTTGGAACCCTCGGAGTTTGTAAGAAAGGGTTTAAGCCAATTGCACAGAAACGCTTTGTTTCGGTCAGTAGCTCTCCTACTTGTAGATATAGACATATTCTGAATGAAATGCTATCTCATCTCAAATGAAATTACCTACCACCGACGGTCAGATTATACAAAGTGATTCGTGGAGTGACTCATGCAACCAAATCGGTGAAATACACAAGCATGCTTACAGCCTCACGATCACGATCGCTGTAGAACTTTTTCGGCATAGAATGAGTCACAGTCACAGTTCATCATGACCCTATCAGTAAAGTCAAATATTGGTATAACACGCGCCAATACGAAACCGTTATTCTTATGTGCCTATCTCCACATAGAGTTCAGGCTTGACCACTGCGAGCGTCAGTTCTGTAGTATTTGTGCATGAGGGATTTTTGTCCTATCATACGGATGGATTCAAGTTGAGTTTTCATTTTCTCATATCCCGTCCTCTGTCATCTGCATGTTGAGTGCATGTTTCTCTGCAGAAGTCTGCGATCCTCCTTGTGTGGTGTTGGGTATTGTACAATATAACTCATGTGCATATAATTGTGGTTCACGACGATGTCTAGTTATTACAG
>WJFA01001976.1:0-18047 GCA_009870155.1 Pseudobourletiella spinata
GACCCCACGACTGGTGAGAAAATTGAAGTGTCTCCCGAAGAATTCGAACGAGCCCTTGCAGAGGGTCAAGAAATTCCTGAAGAATCCCCAGCTGTACATACAGTGACAGTAGCTCAAGAGCAATCCGAGTCCCCCACAGTAAGGACTCAAGAGCAGGTTACTGTGGAAACTAGCCAATTACCACGAGATGATGAATCCGGCGTTTCCGTCTCTACCACAACCATTAGAAGGCAGGTTATAATTTCAACCCAACGCCGCTTCATCATTGATCCCTCCACGGGTGAAAAAATTGAAGTGTCTCCTGAAGAATTTGAACTAGCCCTTGAAGGCAATCGAGAAATTCCCTCTGAATACTCTGGTGTGCAGATTGAAGAAATTGTTTCGGACGTGCCTGAGCAAGAGACTGGACTTCCGACGTATGCGGAAGCCAAGGAGCAATTTGAGCAGCAAGTCTCCTCCGAAACAGCGTCAGCAGATGTCCCAACTGAACCTGTTCGAGAATTGGGCACTGCCACTGCCGGACTTATCGCTGCTGTCACTGCCATCAGTGTTGAGTTCGAGCACCCATCACTATCGGGAGAACCTGCGCAACTGGGATCACCAGAGGAAGTCTCAAAGGAGACTATTACAACTGGAGATCAAGAACCTGGAGTCAGTAAATCTGAGCAGTCTCCAGTTCCCTCCCCAGAGGAGGAAGAAGAGGAGCGGCTTGAACAAGTTACACAGGTCATCACAAAAGAAGAACCATTGGAGAGTGAAACATCCACCACACAGTTGGAAGCGGTCGAGCTCATAGCTGATAAAACAGACTCGGAAAAGGTTGAACCGGAGGAAGTCGTAGATGAGGTTGTTAGGAAAGACGAGGTGAAACCGTGCGAGGAAGCACGAGGAGCAGAAGATGATAGGGAAAGTGTGAGCACCGTGACAGAAGTGACAACTTTTGTACCTCAGGAACCTGAAGTAATAAAAGCGACCGTGGAGAAAGAGTCTGCGTCAGCTGAACTCTCGGAGCCGATTATAACTTCAGAATCGGAATCACAGAAGATCCAAACTGACGTCAGTCAAACCGAGTCTGGGGCAAAGACTGAGCTCGAACCCGCCCTCTTCCAAATCCAACTCACTCCCATGAAGATCTCCAAGAACCAAAAATTAAAACTGAAACAGAAGATCAAGAAGGCCCTACTCCCAACTCCAAGCCGATCCCAAGGGGAAATTAGGGAAGAATGGGGATAAACAAATTGATGAAAATGCCCGGAAGATACGGGAGCATGTTATCAATCTCCATAGAATAGTCCGCGTCACCTCCACCACTGAAATTGTGGTCATAGAAGAGATTATTGAACTCATTGAGATCATCACAATCTACATTCAGAAAGTTCAACTGAAAACTATTGAAATTCACACCTCTAAGATATCCCCCAGTGCTAAGGCGAAGCAACAGGCGGCCCTTGCGGCACGCATGAGTGAGCTTAACCAACAGTTGACGGACGTACAAACTATCGTGGCTGCACTCAAGACGGAGCCGGGAGTAGTTGATCATTTGAAAGGCCTTCTCACTTCCACCGGAGAAACAGCAGCCACTCTGACGCGTACTATTGAGGGCACCAGTCAACCTGCTGATCAAACTCCAGCGGAATCCCAAGCGGTCCAGGTCAGTGACGAGAAATCCGTAGGCTCTGAGGGTATAACTGAACAAGTTCCGGCTTCAGCTGGAAATTCCTGTGGAGCAAGTTGGAGAGGTTTCGGAGGAAGCTCCCGAAGTTAAAGATTTATCCGAGATTCTAATTGCTAAAGATCGCAATATCCCTGAAACCTCGTCAGTTCAAGAGGAACAGATACTTACCGCACTAGTATCTGAAATCGCTACAGAAGTCAGCATGCCCTCAGATGAACCTGAAGGAACTGAGATCAAAGCCTCTGAAATTCCAGCCTCGACTGAGATCCGCGTACAAACTACAGAAGAAAAAGACGAAGAAATGCGTGATGAGGTTGCCCTTCCTGAGCCACAAACATCAGTTATTTCTGAAGAGACGGTTAGTCAGAAACGAGAAGAAGCTTCTGAACCAAGCCAAGTGGAGGACACAGAAGACATCGAGGTTGAGCGAAATCGCCGAAGAATTCGAAATCCCAAAAGCACACGCACCAGAACCGACCGAAGAGCTCAATCAAGAAGTTGATGAGCAAGAGTACTTGCTAGCGCAGTTGACTGCAGCCCAGGAGGTTTCACTTACACCAGATGCTACCAACACGAAACCATCACTGGAATCCCAAGAAACAGACGAAATTCCTGCTATGGAAACAATAAGAGCAGAAGCAAATCTAACGCAGACAACAGAAATCTTCCAAACATCATCAGAAATTCCGGAGGTTACTGCCTTGGAAATCCCGACAGGGGAAGTTCCGGAATCACCTTCAATTAAACAGGTTACTCTGAAAACTGATTTGGTAGTAATAACCAACCAAACTACTGAGGTCACCCCAGCAGACGGTAAGGTTACGGTAGAGCCGGACACCAGCCCTATTGATGTTGCTAAATTAGATGAAAGTGTCCTCCCAACCGATACTCCTCAGATCACTGTAGAGCCCACTGTACAAGCACAATTGCATGTTGATGTTCAAAGTGTAATAGAGGAGTCGATTAGTGTTGACGTCACACCAGTAGAGTCGCTTCACACCGTTGATTTGGTAACTGCACCACAAGAAGCCAGTGTTCTTGGAAGCAAACTGGAGGTTACTGAGAGCGTTCCCACTGAATCCGTAGCAGCCGCAGAAAGTAGCCGGGAGGAGGCGGCCAAGGCCGAAGAACAAGATGTAGCCGCCACACCGGTTGCCGATGAGCAGCCGCCGCTTGAGCCAGATGTAGATGTAGTTGTCCCTGAAGTCGCCCAAAAACAAGAGTCTACAGCTGTAGAAATTCGGGAGGACACGGTGAAGGCCGAAGATCAAGATGTGCCCACAACTACTTCATATGAAAAACTTCCGCTTGAGCCAGACATAGTAGCTGCTGTGCCTGAGGTCATTCAAGAATTGGATGAAACAAAAGAAGTAGAGCCACCTACCGACGACAAAGCTCCTGCTCCATCCCAAGAAGAACCAGCAACTGCCGAACTAGTTGTGTCGGACTTAGCGGAAGAGGTAGAAGAGGTCCCAGAGGTTTCCACTTCCCCAGGTTTAGAACCAGAGCATGTCCCACAGGTCAAACAACAACAAGAAGTGGATGTCATAACTACTCCACCTGGGGATAAACTCGCTGAGTCCCTCCAAGAAATTCTGTCGGGATCATCGGAAGCACCCGAAGAACCAGCTGCCTCACCCGAGACCAAGACTGTAATCACAACTATCCATTGAGAGTCAGACTGAAATTTCAACCAAGGAGGAGGTTACTCAGTTCGAGCCAACAGTAACAGATGATGTTTCCACTCAAGCCGAACCGGAATCTGTGGCTAAAGAAGTCCAGTCCGAGCCAGAGCTTGTCTCCACCTCCATCCAAGTCAGGGAGACGGTCGAGGAGAAAACAACCCAAGAAGCCTCTCAACAAGTGCCAAGCCCAGAACATGTCAAAGCCAGCGCTGAAATCGAATTCCAGGATCTCCTTGACTCCGCAGCGGATGATGATCTGGAGGCGGAATTCAAAGAGATTTACGAGTCCACCGTACAGGAGACGGATGAGCGTGAGTTTATACGTACTCCTGAAATCCTGGATGCGCCCGCCAAAATCCCAACACAGGATCAATCCGTCTCCGCCGTAGCTGAACAGCAGGAAGCCGAAACGGAAACCATTCCTACACAACTGGCAGATTCCTTCACAGAACCTGATGTCACGGAAACACGTGACCAAACTGTATCAGCCGTCTCTGAACAACAAGAGGCTCAAACAGAGACCTTTACCGCACAGCTGGCAGATTCCTTCACGGAGCCCGATGTCAAAGACACACGTGACCAGACTGTATCCGCCATTTCTGAGCAACAGGACGCTGAAACAGAAACACAGCCAACAGCAATCACGGATGCCGCCACGCAACCTGATGTAACCACACACGAACAGTCTGTCTCCGCTGTCATTGAGCAGGAGGAGGTGGAAACGGAAACTCATGTCACGGCCACTACAGACACCGCAACGCAGCCTGACATCACAACCAAAGATGAGTCCATCCATGTTGCCGCCGAACAGAAGGAAGTTCATACAGAGACCATCACAACGGAAATTTCCGAGGCTTCAACTCAGGCCACTGGAGCAGATACTCATGCCGCAACTCAATCCGAAAATGTCAAAGCTGATGATGTGCAAGTTCAAGCGGGATTCGAAACTACAGAAATGTCCACCCAAGTCACGTCACCTGACCTCATCCACGATAGTGTTGTTACCTCGGTGGAGCCCGAACAGCTGGCAGCCACGGAAACTTTTGCTCAACTCCTCAGCTCCGTAGACCTCATCCCTGAGGAAGAGCAGTTCCAGCGCGAATCATTCCAGTACATTCAGTCGGCGCAGTCCTGGACCACTGATGCGGTCGACAGAATCCCATCCATTGTTCCAATGGATCAGATTGTTGACCCATTCGAGCAGGAGGCCGATCTTGTGGTTCAGGAGCTTGAATACTCAATCTCACAGCCTGAGCAGCCATCAGATTACCCAGGAGTTACGATAGAAGAGCTGGAACAACCCAGTGGCATTCAACAGGCTGTTGCGACGGAATCCGAAGAAGTTCCGGCTGACAAGAAGGACAAGAAGAAGAAAAAGAAGGAAAAACTCAAGAAAGCCAAGGAAGTTGTCTTTGTCGAAGTCAAGCCAGGCGGAGAGGATACGAAACTATCAGAGCGAGCCACGAGCATCTCGTGATACAGCTGCCGCAGATGTGGAATCCACCACGATTGAAGCTGGAACAGTAGCACATGAGTCCGTAAGCCCGAGTATTTCACAAACTACCGAAATCTCTGCAATACTTCCGGAAGAAGAGCACGACAAAGAGAATTTGGCTCCTGTCCAGTCCGGAGTCGAAACAGATGCGGCGGCCCTAGCAGAAAAACTGGAGAAATTGCAGCTTCAGCTCCAATCAACCACCTGTTGGCCATCCCTCCAAATTGTTGAGAAACTTCCAGAGCGTTCACTCGATTCCATTTCCCGCGCCATTGACGACCGGCTCAGCAGCCTGAACAGATCCGTTCAGTCGGCTTCCGTGAGGGAAATAATTGTGATAGAAGAAATCATCGAGTTGATTGAAATCATCACCATTTACATCCAACGAATTCAACTGAAAACTCAGAAGCTGGAGCAGACCACTAACGTACCATTTGAAGTGAAGCAGCGCGAGCAAGCAGCCCTTGCGGAGCGTATGGCTCAGCTTAATCTCCAGCTAATGCACATTCGGGATGTCGCCTCTGAATTGAGAAGCGATCCAAGCGTGGCGCAAACTCTCAACGCAGCACTCATCTCAGCCCAGGGAAATGCCAGCAAATTGACTGATAACATTGACTCCAATATCCAGGCCAACGAGGATGTAAAAATTGTCAAGAATGAAAATGCTCAGAGTCTCAGTTCTACAACCCATCAATTATTGGAGTTCACTCTGAGCTTGCAAGACATGCTTGGTTCCAATCCAGCCGCCAGCGACCAGCTGGTGAAACTCGAAGAGGTGGAGTCTCAACTTCACCACCTTCGGCCAACAATCGAGCAGTCCATCATCAAGACATTAAATTTTATGAAGGAGTACCCCGAGTTTACTGAGGAGCTCACAACACAGCTGGATGAACTGAATAAAAGTTTAATCAGTTTGGACAACTTCATTCAAGTTGAGAAGGATAAAAATTTGCAAGTCTTGGGCTTAGCAGATGAGTACAAACAAACTTTGGAAGAGTTTTCTCAAGTCATCCAAGTTGCCGAAGGTCTCATCAATGGCAAAATGGACGTCGCCAACTACGCAGGGATGCAGGTGGAGATGCAAAAGTTTCACAAGTTTTTCAAGAATTTCAAAAAGTGTCACGGAACGTTGGAAAAATTAGAGGATGAACTTGATGCGAGTACGAGAGATTTGAACAAAGTAAGAGCCTATTTTTTATTATTTTTTCGCATGCGAAATCGCTGTCCCAGTTTTTCCCCCGCTCATCTGGAATTTTGAATTTTCCCGCAGAATCTCCACCAGTCCCTCTATGGCCAAGGAAGTTCAATTCTAGAACGGGCGATGAAGAAACGACAGCAAATGGTCATCGCCTCAGTCCGCTGGAATCGCCTTGAACAAGGCCTTGAGGAAGAAGCCAACTGGTTGAACTCACTCGAGAAGAAACTGCCCAACATGGACAGCGTCAGCTCGCTCGACGTGGACAAATACTGTTCGCAGCATCAGGTACACCCTCTGTTGATTTTATAGTGGGAATAATAAAATAATAGCATGCACCGCCGGGTAACTCTTGCTGGGTTCACAGGGTCATGCTACATACATGTGATGGCTGCAGGAGTAGCAATATGCGATCATGACACACGGCTTCATTAATAATGCTTCTTACTCATATATATGCACTTTCCAGTCCATGTACTCCGACCTGATTGTTCACCAGTCCCGCTTGATTCAGCTGAAAACTGTATGTGATAACCTCACGGTGGATCTCATCAACTGCCCCGAATTGCACCAGCGGGTCACTCAGCTAATTGAGCGGCTTCTTATCGTCTCAAACACGATAACATCCCGACTTCAGTGCCTTATCAGCTTCCGTGACTCTTATAGTAATTATGAAAGGCTCGTGCATCGTTTAAAATTATGGCTTCAGCGAGCAGAGGCAAAAATGGACTCGATCATGTGCCAACAGTGTCATCCATATGATTTCTGGGTAAGTGTTCAAGTTCAGTAGTGCATGCCGTTGCAAGTTGCGAAATATTTCTATTATTATTATTATTATTATTGTGAGTTGCCCTGAGGGAACGAAGGCTCAAAATACAGTTGCTCTCATGAAAATATGATGACTGAAAAATCCCTCGAGCCATCTGGAAGCTACTGAATGGTTGGAGGTTACAAATGATCGTAGTACCAAAGCATGTTGGCATATGTGGTGGGGAGAATGAGAGGCGTATTCCGGTATCTCATTAGAATACCGTTTGTTCCTCTCGTCGTAATGGGTGGTGTGGTGTGTCCTATTAAGTAAATTGTAAATTTAAACTCATGCCTTTAGGAGTTGAAAGCCCAGCTGGAATCCCAACAGCCAATTAAGGACGAGACGAACATCCTGCTAAATCAGGCATTAGCCGTACTCAAGGTGTCTGACGAGAAAGCTATCCGAGAGAACTTCCGCAACTTTGAAGATCGGTGGAATTCCCTCCAATCCTCCATATCTCAGTCCGACTCTGTCAGCTACAGTGATGATGAGGAGAGCGGGTCGGGGATAGAGCTGCTAGTAGAGGAACTTCATGAGATTCAAAACAGCATCAACAGCATGTCCGTGACGATCGAGACGGAGGAGGATCTCTATGGCTACTTGGAGAAGCTACAAATACTCAAAGCACAAGTTCTGAACAAGAAACATCAATTAAATGCTATTCTCAGCAAACATCACATCTCCCCCGCCGAGGCGGAGCATGTGGGTGCACTCTATTCCGTACTACAGAGCTTGGACTTAAACTTGACGGATGAACTGGATACGGTTCATACCATTCGGGAGAAATTCTGCACGTTCAACCGGATGTCAACAAAGGTATATAATGTATTCATAGCAAAATCTCTTTGGTATGTGCCGCGCCGCCCCGTGTGTGAGTGGGTGGACGCTTTGAGAATGCTAATGATGTGGTCCTAATCCCAAGTTTCCATTTCTCTCTATTACAGGCCAAGCGTCTCCAAGATAATCTCAGAGCCAAGATCGATCAGTGGTCCTCCTTCTTTGACCTATCGCAAGATATTCTGCGGCAAGCTCTCCATAATTGTCAGGTAAATTACTCACGGCTGTCACAAACTCATTCCCAGTCTGTCCCATCATCTCTAAATGCTAAACTACCAATTATGCCGCTTGCAGAATTTCAAGGATGAAATCACGCTAAACACCCACGACATTGAGAGGATGAAGCAAGTGATGAAGACAATCCCCACTACACCACACATAACTCTCAGCACGGCCAAGATGGAGCTGGAACTCACGGACATGGAAGCCAGCATCCACACTCTCTCTGCCCGTGTTCAGGTATTTACATGACAGTACTAGCTAGTTAAATAGACTTGTTCAACTCTCGAGACAGGGTGATGAAGTGAACCTTTAATCATGACACATGTTTTGACTCCTCTGTCTGTGTGCTCGTATAGGATCTGCGTAAACGGGTTCAGGAACAACTGGGTTATTGGCAAGACTACGAACATGCCTACAGCAATGTTTCCCAGATGCTCTACCAAAGTCAGGCTACCATTCAGTTCCTCCTCAATGAAGTGCCGAACAGTAGGCAGGCCATAGAGAGCTTCCAACGCTACATTCAAGTACGTTATATTCTAAGTATTCAGATCTCTCTCTCTCTCTCTCTCTTTGCATCTGCACTTCACCTCAACCTCCCAAATTGTTTGTATTGGCTCTATTATAATTCTTCATCCATCCACCAACGTGTGAATGTCATGGTAATGGAAGAACTACTCCTTGACAGTAATGTAAACATGACGGAAACCCGTTCGGTCGTTCTCTTTGAAGTAAATGCCACACTGCATTCTGCAACCAGCAACAACAAAGTCATCATGATTAATCCCATTAAAAACAAGTCCTATTATCGCAATTCTGTGAGAAAGTCATTTTTTACTCACAACGTCGGAGGACCCGTCATGTCTCTCCATTCCTAATTGCTCGGAACAATTAAGGTTCCCCTTGTCTCTCCCGATTTCCCCTTCTCTAATTAATTTGCTCCTTATAAATTAATCTGCCGGTTTAACCTCTCGGCTAATTGCTTGAAGATGCAAAAGGCGGGGTAAACCACAGCATAGCAGCAGGGATTTTTTCCCGTAGTTCCCATAATACTACGGGGCCCTGGCCTATGCATGCATGCACACATTAGTGCGTGAGCCGCAGCTGGAGCTAATTAGTGACTAGTCAGGAGCTCATGAGCAGTTAGACTAGCAGCTTACGTTAATATTAGCGGACGAATACGTAGCAGGGAGCTGATACAGTCATGTTCATGGCTCAATGGAGCCGTCCATATGGCTCTTAACGTGGAATGACAGTGACGGGCTAGGCAGCAAGTATTAGTACTACATGAGGATGATGAGTTTGAGTTCGTGATAGCGAGACGGAGTATATAGGAGTATGTTGAGCCAGGCCTTTGCTCTGCTCCGGCCCGTATTGTTTGTACTGGTGGTAGACGACTGCAGAATTTTAATCCAACTAAAAATAAAAGTTAACTGGCATATATATTCTTTGGCTTCCTCGGATGATAGCCTGAACGTGTATGGAGTATACGGATGTGTACAGACAGTGCTGCTGAGTGAGGGGAGCTCCTTTTTACTACTCATAGCTGCTCAACTACTTATTTGCGTCTACAACTAATGTACGCCCATCCGATAGCAAAAGAGAGGAGTGGTGGTGGTGGTGGTGACGAGCATAGTATATACTTGTGCGGATGGTGCAAAATTCTTCTGCAGTTCCCTATCCCAGTGACAGTAGTGAGATAGCGGGGCTGGAGTGAAGAGCTCCGCACTCTGAGTATATGTACACACACGTACTCCGTCTTCCCCCTGCTACGGCCCGTCTAGTCGAGTTTATATACGCAGGAGAAATATATACATTTCTGTTTCCTTCGGATCTGTGATAGATTTTTGCCCTCTGTTAGACAGTGTTGTGAGAATTGTGAGTAAGGCCGGAGGGACAGAAGCCGTAGACGAGAGTATTAATAATTATGTGTATTGAGCTGAATCGGTGTGCCATTGCCATTATGCAGAGGATAGAGTTAATGGTTTGATGGAAGTAGAACTGTTATGGTGTAAATATTGACCTGACAAGAGTGGCTCGTGTATGTGTGCTCCTATATGTCTCGATGTTGGAAAAGGGGCAATGTAAATACGGACGTTGAGAATTCCGACGCAAATAACAGGGAAAATAAAATAATGTATAATCTAATCTAAGGAACTGTTCGTGAAGAGGATGAACACATGTAGAGTTAAGAGCGTGCCTGTTGGTAAGGCATTTATTTCCACGTTATCTTTACTATGGAAGAATCCGGTGTGCGTGCGTGTATGTTTGAGTGGTGTGGCAATCCCTTTCCATTTGACAGGAAGAGACGGATAGACAGCAGGAGGCAGTTGCCGGCTCCGTGTGCTAAAACAGCCGAGCTGTATCGACCCGTACTTTCTTTATGCGTGTATGTAAGTGCGTGTGTGTGTGTGTGTGTGTATTCCCACCGTAAAAAGTGATATGGTACCTTGGAAAATGAAGCTAATAGCGAGCTAGTAATTAGTGATTTCCCTCAGTTAGTCAGTCAGTCAGTCAGTCAGCCGTGGGAAAGTGGTGGGGGTGATTAAAAGTGACAGTATCTGGTACGGGTTTAATTTTTCCTATAATTTCCCCCCTTATCCAGCTCATCGATAAGCTGACGAGTAAGAAGGAGGCTCTGAATAAGTTGCAAGGAGATCGGGGATAAATTGAAGGAGGACTGCTCGGAAGACGTCCGAGACCAGATTGACACGCAGCTGGAGAATTTGGTGAGGGAATTCCAAGTGCTGGACGAGAACCTGGTTTTGCTGAGGGTGCGCTACGAGAGGATTGCACTGATTTTTGCCCAGCTGAGTGCTCTCAATGGAAGGCTCGCGGCCTGGTTGAGTTTCAACGGTCAGTTAGTGGAGGGTGATTGGGTGAGTGCGGAGGCAATCGCGAGGATTAATCAAGAACTTCCGGGGATTGAGGAGGCCATGGTGGAGGGTGAGTCCCTCGTGACGGAACTCATCTCCATTCAGAAGACTGGCATGGAGGAGCTGAGGCGGGAGGATCTAAACTTAGTCGTCATATTTGACGGACTGTGCAAACAGCTGAGTGGGCTCAAGATCAACTTGGGTGCGCTCAATAGCCGGATCGTGAATGGCAAGGTGACGGAGAAGATTGGGGAGGAGGTTCGGGAGATTTCTCACGTAAGCATCTTTGAACTTCCTGGTGCTGAACTGGTAATTAA
The DNA here is from genome assembly GCA_009870155.1 of Pseudobourletiella spinata. Lineage (NCBI taxonomy): Eukaryota > Metazoa > Arthropoda > Collembola > Symphypleona > Bourletiellidae > Pseudobourletiella > Pseudobourletiella spinata. Next base: position 11,111 of record WJFA01001976.1, read on the forward strand.
TTATGAGGATTGGGGAGTTTGCTCATCATTTTTGGATTCTTTGCAGGAGCTTAAGAGCAGTGCAGGAGGTCCAGCAAGTCCGGATCGCCTTGACAGGATTCGAACCCAGTTAGTGAGCTTGGGCAAGTCGGAGGGTAAGCTAGTGGCCCTATCTCAGACCCAGCCGGTGAGTGCGGAGATGAAGAGCATGCTCAACAGCTCCCGCGAACTCTTCCACGACACTTTCAACGAGTACCAGAAGATCTGGAAGTCCTTATCCTCCCAGCCAGACAATGCCGACTTGACTGATCTCATGAGGAAGTACATTACCGAGGTGGAGTCCTTCCTGGCGGAGCCGATTGGATCGACGAGCGAAGAGATGAACATGGAGTTGGGCATTTGCCGCCTCTACCGTGATATTATTCAAGAACATAGAGAGGACATACTTGCTGGTCAAGCCTCCGCCACAGAGCTCCTCCCCAAATATGATTCGTTGGACGAAGAGTTGCGTCAGCGTGAGCAGGATACGAATACACGGCTTAGTCAGTGGAAGGAGTTCCTGAGGTGTCAGGAGGATTTCCTCCGCTGGTTAAAATCTGTGGAGAAGGAGAAGAAATCTTTGGACTTGCCGTTCCTCAACTTGTCCCGAATTGGGGAGATCAGAGGAAGGGTTGAGGTGCTCATTCAGCGCTGTCCAGAGGGCGAGCAACTATTGGAAGTGTATCGAAGTTCGAAGATCTCGCTGGGTTTTGCCTCACCCGAAATTAAATCATCCATTAATCATGAACTGGGATTGAACACTGCGCGGTTTACGAATTTGCAAGCGGCATTGAAGACTTGGTTGGATCACATTATCCGCGTGATTGGAATGAACCAACTGTTTGAGGACAAGCACAAGTTAGCCAGTGTGCTACTGGGTGACATTCAGGAGCAGTTTGAGGACAGGAAAATCCCTATTAATTTTACCGAATTCAACAGCTATATCGCATTCCTCAAGGTACAGTTCATACTTTTTTTTATTATTTTAAAATGTTCCGCTGGTTGGCGGTCGGCCATATCCTGTACGCCTCAATGTTACAAATTTTATATTTTGTGGTGTAGAAATTAATTGACGACACGAGTCGGACGGAATCTCACATCGAAGAGCTACAGGGAACTTTGGATGATATGAAGGCATCTGTGGGCCCGTCGGACGTGAGAATACTCAATCGTAAAATCTGGGCTATTACGCAGCGGCGAGTGGATGTGCTTAGCCTACTATACCAAACTCTCAACCGATGCCAAGATAAACTAGATCTCCTTCCTCTCTTTGATAGCAAGTGAGTGTGCCGTCTTTAATCTTTTTATATTTTTCTGATCCAAGCTGATTAGCGGATTTCTCCATGAGAAACAAATTTTAGGGGGAAAGGTGCATGTGGTGCTCTTGTGAAAAATGAATTCTTATGCTATTTAGGTGCAAGATTTTGCTCCAATGGGGAGAAGAAATGTCAACGAAAATCGAAAATAATTCCTTTAACAACCTTGAAGATTACCAAAGCTATCTCCTGAAGGATCTCGAGGATGAAGTCACTGCCAAACGGACTTTATACGACGAGATCATTTCCGTCGGAACAACTTTGACGGATTTGACCCGGGGGAAGGAACAGAAACAGGTTACCAAAGCCTTGAAAAATGTACAAAGCAAATGGAGCAGCGTTTTGGATGAGCTTCAGAAGAGAAGAATGCGTATTCGTGATTTGATTGAGGTAATGTTTTGTCCATTTTATTCCTTGTTCATTGGATACTCTTCGTGTCCAATCTTTCCGGAAATGTACCTTTTAGGAAAATTTAAAGAGATTTTTTAATGCCCTTTACAGGTCAAACAGCAGCTCCAAGGGAAGAGCGTGGATTGCGTGAAACGCTTGAAAGATATGCAAAAGAACGCAGGAGTCCCCATTCATTTCCATGAATTCTCTTTGGAGGGGGTGCAGGAGGTCATCAAGGTTCAAGATGTGAGTTTGCTTTTTCAATCCCTACCAGTCCTGCATAAATCATTCAGGGGTTTTTGCTAACATTTGTAATTTTATTTAGGCGGAACAAAAGAAACTAAACAACGAGTGTACAAACTTCAATCAGATAGTGAATCTCGGTGAGATTTCCTCCAGCGACTGTGATAGCATGAAATTAATTCAAGATTCCTATGAGATTCGGCAGGGGATGAAAAATCTTCAAGATTTGTAAGTTGGAAATAAATATAAATGCTCTACACATTACTGTGCACCCGCTCTGTAGTTGGTAGACTAAACAAGGAGTGTGTCTTTACAGATGGAAATCCCTTCTAAACTCATTCAACAACCGGAAGACCTTGCTTACAAAATTGGTGTCGGAATGGATGAAGATCACGGACGACTGTGAAATGTTTGAGAGTCTCCTGTCGCACGTGGAAACGGAACTGAACTCAGATACTCTGGAGCCGACGCCGGTGGAAGGGATTACCCTGGATCAGAAATTGGAGAAAATCGAGGTAAATGCATGTTCAGGTTCATAAACATTTCACTTACTACTCCCTGTGGAATCTGTGATACCAAAAATAGTCTTGTATGACTTACACATTTTTTCTCAACTGACTAAGGAAATATATTCCTCCCTCTGCCACCTCCTCATCCGCCTCTCGTCTTCCTTCCTATGTGTGTAGTAAGCCGCTTGGGAATTTCCAATTGATTTTTTGCACTCATCAGTACATGATGTTTCTTGCCTTAACTGAGGATTATTTCTGGCAAGGGCAATCCACTCGTTCGTAGAAGAGATGGAAAGGATAGCAAGTAGAGGATGAGAGTATCAGTTCTGATTTGATTTTCCGTATAGGAACTGGCCGACTCGCTCCAAACTCTGGCCCCGAAAATCCAAGACTTTGAGAATAACTTTCTCTATATTATTCGGGAGGTGCACACGCAAGTTCCAAGTAAACTGAGTGGTCGCGTAAAGAACATCGTTGCTCAGTGGCACTCCCTGTGGGAATTACTCAATAGGAGAAAGTCATTGTTGCTCGCGCTATTTGCCGAAGATTTTCATGCCGCAGAAGCCATCGTCGAGTCTATAAGTCTCAAAGTAAGAAATAATAATTTTAATGGGCAATCTTTGGTGGTTCCTTGGGTGATCCACTTTGCCCCGGTATTCCGTTCATAACTCTATTGAAAAGAGAATGCCAGGCTTTGTTGTGTTAAATGGCCTTTATCGGATTTGACGGGTGCTGCGAAGATTGTTTTGGTTGGAGGGTTGCCAGGGCTTAATGTGAGTGTGTTGTACACGTTTCACAGTTGAGCGAAATAGATTCGGCGGCAGATCCTGAGGAGAGCATCAAAACTCTGAAAGAATTGAAGGAACAGTGTCAGCCCCTGTTGCAGTACGAAGGCTCCATGGGAAATACACTTGAGAATGCCCATGTTAAGAATTTGCCAGAGTTTAACGACCTTTTTACTGCGAGGTACAATGAATATATTGGGAAGAAGCAGAAGATGGAGAAGATTTTCTCAAAACTCATGAAGGATAACACCAAAAGGGTCCGTACACTTCTTTACTCTCAGATTTTCTCCGGCGACTCTGCATTTTGCTCTCTATATTTACATCTATGTAATGTTTTTTTAGGCCCAGCAGAAAAAGATTGATTCGTCCGTTCAGGTCAAGACGTGGCCTGTGCAGGAGTCCGTAGGCGTTCAGGTGAAAACATGGCCGACGGAGTCTGGAGCTCTTCAATCCACAATCCCTGCAATTGTCGAACCTGAGCCGGAGCCCGCAGCTCCATTAACTCGTACGGATATTTATCTGCAAGAACTAGACTTATCCCTTCTGGATGCTCGTGCTAGCATTGATACAATCTCAGCCATACTTGGAGATGGTTCCGGTGTTCCTAAACTTAATCATGAAAACATTGTAAGTGATGGGACCATTATAATGATTTAGACTATTAGACGTTGAATATGCCGAGGACTGGGAGTGTACGTGATAATTTTGTGACCACAACAGGTTAAAAACTTGGCCTCTACTCAGTCTTCCATTGACATGGTCAAGCATTTGCAGCGACTATTGTCCGAAGAAAGCCCACTTGAAGATTCCAAATTGAAGGAGATCCAAGAGATGGAAAAATTGTACGAAAATGTGGGAGAGATGGCACGGCAGTACAGCCAACAAGTTCGGGCCGCGAGTCCCAGTAAAAGTAAGGTTATTTGCCCTGTCTGCTCCCCGAAGCAACGGGGTAGTTGGGACAGTATCCTGTGGAGACTGGAACAGTGGCTAACCTACGCCGAGGCTAACATGAAGAAAGCTATGAGGAGTCGGCCGCCTAGTGCCTTGGAGGAACTGGAAGATGCCATACTTACCCATAGGGTAGGATTTTATTAATACAATTTTTGATGGGAGCAAGTTTTTTAGTGTCTGAATAAGGCTCGCCCGGATGATTTCTCCTGGAATATCTTGAATCCAATAGTTATTGATTTTAAATATATTTTTCTTTTAGGAGCTTCTCCTTGATCTCGACAGCCACCGTACTTTAGTACAGGCGTTGAAAGAAGTTTCCATCCATCTGGAGGAGCACGACGACTCGGTAGAAGGTGTTGCTGATTTTGATGATTTGAACAAAACTTTGAAGGAAACGATCGAATGGTGGAATAGAATCTGTCATAATGCTGCCTCTTGGCAGGCAAGACTCCAAATTGCTCTGCTTGAGGTAAATCATACTGGAGTTTACTTTTCCGTGTGAAATAATGAATTGATATATTTAATGCTAAATTACGCCCTCTGCAGAATCCTGACTTCCATCTAACTGTTGACGAATACGACGAGTTCGTTAGTCGAGCTCAAGAAACAGTTCAAGAACTCGAACCAGTGGACCTTAGCGATGGCTATGAATCCATTAAAAAGAAGCTTAGGATTTTCAAGGTAAACAAGCAAAAGCATATTCCGCCGTGTCTCACACTGCCCCTTTTACCGAAGGAAAGTTTCCGTCATTATGAGCTTATGATTTGATAATTCATTGGTAATACTTGTAGGATCTTGGTGAAAAGATTTCCCGGAAAGAACCCGAATTGCGAACGTTGAAACGAACAGCTGAACAATTATTTGTGAACCCGAAAACTATTGAAAAGGGAAAACTAGAGTCTGACGAGCCGGACACGGTGTTCGTCACTCCAGAGTCCGAACGAATTATAGAGCGAATTTCGGGACTCCTGCAGGATCTCAGCTTCCTTAGCAGGGTCACCGGTGCCTACGTTAAGTACTTAGCCAGCTACACGTCTGGAGATAGATTAACACCCGTGTCGGAAGATGCGGGAATTTTATTATTTTCAGAAGAAGTAAGTCTTCCCGCCCCCTCCGTCGTTTTTATATTATATTTATTTCATATCTTTTGGCTTCTGTCTTTAGGCTTGCTAACGATCACAGTTTGAAAGTGATCGTTAGTGTATTAAGAATTTCTCTGTGCACAAACTCTGTCTATAATTTGTGAAGGCTCTAAAAATGGGCATTGTTGTGAGCAAATTTTATTTTTTTTATAATTTTATTTTTAAATTCGAATAGATTCTGGACGGTCGCAGTAGTCCTGCACGAAGTGCCACCCCACAACCAACACCTTCCCACGACAAGTAAATCCCATAAATATAGAAAACTATACTTGCACTCTGTTAGTCTTGAAAAAATGCAATTTTCCGTGCGAAGCAAGGTTCGTCAACGGTCGAGAGAGTAGTTTATGGACAAGCACTTTATGTTACAAGTATGAAACACCGACACGAAACATGGAAAATTGCATTGTCTCCTACATGCACTCTATTGTATTCACAATATGGTGCTTCATGGTTTTAATGAGGAACTCATTTATATTTAATGCCTCTACTATTTCAGCAATGAATCAGTGGTGTCCCCATTGATTCGTGGGGGTCGGTTCATCGGTCGAGTAGTTCGAGCATCTTTACCTATCCAGGCCCTCATTCTCTTACTACTTGGAGCAGCCTCTTTAATTCCATATGGAGAGCAAGACTACTCCTGTACCGCAGCCAATAATTTCGCCCGATCTTTAGAACCAATGCTACAGTATCCGGATGGACCTCCGCCAATCTAAATCTATCCATCTGGGCATGAAATTTTGAGATCCTATACTCATTGAGCTTTTATGTACGACGCCATCACGTGTTACTTGATTACTCAAGCTGTTAAAGGACATATTGATGAATTTTTACGAAACTTTAACCTGTGACGTCCTTATTCGCGCAGATATAAATTAAGCAATCGCAGAAGCTCCCTTTTCCTGAACTGTCTAAGATTATAACATTATATTGCCTTAAATCGACTTGACGCGCGCACAGATATATATGTCATGGTAGACTTAAGAATTGACATAGTAATAGTACTTGTAGAAGGGTAGCTATGCTAAAGTATATGAGAAAATATTGCTGTTCGAATGGAAAGCACAGTGATTGAGTGAACTGTTAATTTTGTTGTGGTTGAACGAGCAGGGCTTAAATTTGTTTGTCTGTTATAGCTTTAAATGATATTGTGACTAGGACTTTGTAATCCGAGATGATTAACAATTCATCCAAACTTCGTCAATTTAATTACGAACTTACGTAAGGAACGTATTTTGTCCTACCTTATATTGTACTTATTCCTTCAAACCTTCATTTTAAGATTCCTTTGGGCGGTATTCCTGGTAGTGGATTGAGAAAGAGTATTCTGAATAAAGATTTATTGTTTCTTGAATGTTCATGAATTTGGTATGAAAACTCGTCTGGTTTGTAAAGAGTAGTTGGAAAGAGGAGAGGAGAGGAAGGGTGTTCCCTTTATTTAGCTGGCATGCAGGCGTTATTGCGTTGGTTACGAAATTTTTGGAATAAATATGCAACCAGTAAAAAATTGAACACTGCGCAACAGGCAACATGAAAATTTTTAATCCTCCCAAGTTTCCCAAGTCGTTAACGCCCCGCCGGTGCCG
>WJFA01001977.1:0-18046 GCA_009870155.1 Pseudobourletiella spinata
AAAAAACGCATTTTTGTGGTCGCCTTAATAATTGTATACGTCCAAATTCCGTCTAAGCTAGGAGTCAAGCGTATAGCTATGCCAAAACACCTGCGTGAACTTTCAAGTTCTCGGCGTGCGAGTTGAACAGCTTTGCCGCTCACTAGAAACTGGAATCGCTCGCGTACTCGCGAGCTATGCGAATCTACCTTTCGAATTATACTGGAATGGGAAGCGGGCGAGTACGCACGTACTGTATGAGCTCTTGTGTTATTTTTTTTGTGTGGGACTTGGCCGATGTGCCATTAACTAGTTTAAAGTTAAATTGCCGTAGGGGCTTTATGGAATTGGCCGAGGTGGTCAATTATAAAATAATAATTGCAAATTGGAGGTAGTAGTTGTCGCGGTGACTTTAGCTTCTTGGGGCGGGGTGTCCTGACCTCACCATTTATATATTTATCCCACTGTGGTACTACTGCTACAGGGGCAGTTCTACAATAAAATCAACTGTGTATGTGGGTGTGAGAGGAATACGGGAAATAAATTTAGGCACTTCGTGTACTTGTGTTTCCACACCTCTCATTTCCATTCACGGTAGGGGTGACCTTGGCATCGGGCTATCGATGCAATTATATACTTAAGTCATTTCAGCTGCTTCGTGGCTGCTATTGGGGCAGCTGAATTGGCAGATAATTTTACTATAATACATTAGTAAAAATCGTACCACTATCCAAAACTCTTTAGTTAAGTCTTCACAGCGAAATTAGTCAATTACTTAACTCTAATTTCGTAAAATAAAAGTTCAAATAAATATAATCCGAGCTTTCTTCAACTCCAGAAACACGAGATATTGCAGATATTTGTTACTATGTAGTATAAGGCAAGCAAGAGCGAGAAAAGTTTTGCAGTGCCAAACATGTATTGCACGCAAGAATTCATCTCGCACGAGATGGGGATTTCAGCTCTCGCCGGCTAAGTGAAACGAAAAGTGAGACGCGAAACATGCAACTCTCGCTCGCAAACACCATCGCACGCGATCACGCGGGCTATGCGAATCCAGCTTAAGACGGCGCGGCTGTCACGCCGTTACAAAGGCAAGACGTAGTTCCGACCTCACCGAATATCTTTACAGTTGATCGAAAACGTCGGTGGCATCGGAAACGTAACTTTTATTTACTTTATATAGAGTGTAACCACCTATCGGTAAAAAACTACAATAAATTATCGGCAATCAGGACTGTTACGGAGATACCGCGCTAAATTTAAATACAAATAAATTCGATTGCAGACCTACTCCCTGGCTGTGGCTCGCGGACATCCACTTTGATGTTATGGACTAGACCCGGAAAAGTAACTCCACCCTTCGAAATCTGCCATTGACACGTGATGAATGAATTTTTTTTGAATAAGTTAATTTAATTATCATTCGTTATTATCAAAAAATAATGAAAATTATCATTTCAAAAAAATAGTGATACTGTCAACATGTGGAAGCTAAGAGCTGGAGTGTACCACTTACAAGGGCACTCCCCCAACTGTCACCAAAGCACAAATGGGTGACTATGCGCGATCGAGAGGTCCCCTAGGCGCTAAGAAAGTAAATTCAGCCCTATCGCAACATATTCAACGAAAGCTAAACTTATTCAGATAATAATATTTGATATGGGTAGACAATGTCTACCTGGACTCTGCCAAGAATGGCGGTCGCGTTTCCATCCATATCTAAATCGTTGAGCTGTGATTCGTGCACATGGATTTGTTTGATAAAATACACGAATGTTATTAGCAACGAGGCGATTTTAGGCTATCAACTACAACATTAGGGCAAGGCTTTTCTGCTTTGTGTACTTGGGGTTGTATGCTGCTGTGGTGTGGGGTATTTGGGTACTCATCAAATATAGACGATCAAAAATTTCTACCCACTTCCAGTCTCGTAATGTGCACCGAGGAGTGTTTAAGTGCGACATTTTTACGTTTCGGTGGTTATCCACACATATCCCATGGCATCGATTTTGGAGTTCAGGTGCAGCAAAAATTGATGCACCCGGCCTGAAGCGCCGTCTCAAGATCGACTAAACACGCGATGACACATGTACCTGCCATGGGCTTTAGAAGTAGTAATAAGCCAAAATGTGTCCCCTTTACGGTAATGTTAAAAAACCATGTGATTTTACCCATGCGCTTTATCTCCGGTACCAGTGAACCGATGTGACCAAGCATGGTACCAAACACAATCTTAAAGACTCAGCTTTCGATTGCTTTTGAAGTACTTCAAAAAGTGTATGTTGTTGAACCTGTACTCCTACATGGATATGGAAGTGGTAGACTTTTACGTTGATTTCAGACTTCGGAACTTTCCGGTTCCGAAGCATTGCGTTCCGTTCCGGTTTCGGATTCTGATCGGAACGGAATCTTTGCGTTCCGATTCCGGGTCGGAACCGGAAAGTTCCGTAATTCCGCGTTCCGATTTACATCACTAATATAAAATTATGGAAGGTTATTACTTGTAGTTCGAAATGAAGGCTCCTTTACACACGTCAGCGAGTCAAGCAGTCTGCTAATTGCACAGGTTCATGACGTCTTATTCTTGACGACGTCAGCAAGTAATGATGACATGAACGCTAAACCCCAAAGTATAATCCTGCCAGCTGTAACGTTGTTTAGCGTAGTATAAAATCTTGGAGTACATCTTCTGTTGGCTCAGTTAATCTTTGAAAGAGCCACGGCACGGAGCTTTAGGAAACCGTGGAAATCTGCCACATTCATGGTTTTTCGTTAGTTTTCATATTCTTTTGTAATTTCAAACGCTTGAGTAAGCCAGCATTGGCGAGGAAACCTTATAGCTTCTTACAGCAGTATCTGTACTCCGAAGGTTCTAATTCATTCCTATTCAAATTGTTAGTTTCTATTGACATTCAAGCACCCACTTTCCCGAACATTTTACTTACGAGCTCAACCTCAAAGATTGTTATGTAAAATACCTAACGGGGAGAGACGTTTGACTGGCCGTAACTGTAACGTACTCATGGCAATGACAAATACATCTTATAGAACAGCATGACCTTGAAACCACTGACTGCTACCAAAGATAAGAAATAAAACGTAGCGATAAATTAAAATTTTGCCTACATGATCAGTGATCACTAGTACGCACTGGTTACTTGCTGAACGAATTCGAGTATCTTGTAGTGATTTTTAAGCCGCAATAGAATATTTTGAAGAAAAATTCGTAAAAATTTCGATTCGAACGAATCTGTATATACGCTAATTCACTTACAATATTTTCCATTGCTTTGGCACATTTGAAATGAATGAAAATATGAATAAAAACAAATAACAGCCAAGGATACTAGATACCAGCCTGCATATCCGTTTTTAAGCCATTCTATATTTTTCAGAAGGAGCGCGAGCAAATTCTTTCAAAATTTCGCTGGGTTAAATGGCGCATCCTCGGAGACAGCAACGACTAAATCCGCCAATGGCGTACTTGCAAATATTGCAGTGCTCTCACGGCTGCTCACAAATACGAAACAGGAACAATTTTAATTTTCCCAAATGAGGGCATTTATTTCTTCAAGTATTCATCCGTGATGATTCAGTCCACTTCTACAAATAAATGAAAGTTGAGGTAAATTTAAACCTAAGCATCGCTATCACCTGTGCTCTCTGCGTACTTAATGAACGAATATGAACATATTTTACTATAACATGATGGATTCACGTATTTACTGAAGATCTTTAAACTTCGAGTAAAGCTTTATATAAATAAATACATTTATACCTTTACATATAAACCCGGTCGTTGATACGTTACTATGAACATGATTAGTATAATGTAATAATTATAATAATAATAAGAATTATGATGGACATAAAAGTTCCTACAAAATATTTCTATATAACCGAGCTGACCCATGCACGGAGAACACTGGTTTAAATTAGCGACCGGCTCGAGGGGACCATCCACTTGTGTCAATTGTGACCCATGGTCATCTCACTCACATTGCCACTCCGGGAAAATTTCAAAGGGGGATTCCATACGAACATGGAACACCGCACCCTCCTCACGGGAGTCAATCAAAGCTTCCCACTCTTACAATTACGGAGCTGAGATGAGAGCATAAAAGTATAAGCATTAAGCGCACAGCCTACACTTGTTCTATGAGCGAGTCCGAGTGGAAAGCCTAGTTGGCCTCTGTGGAAATATTAGATGACAAGAATAATAATAATATTAATAATTATCAACCCACATCTCGAGCCGACGCCACCGCCCCCACCTCCGACTCCCCACACAAATTACACAGTTGCAATCTTCAAGTCTATATAAAAGTGCGAATCATGTCTTCGGACGCGGCCAAAACATCTGAATCACAATCCGCAATCAGTCTTTCAACAGTTACTACTACGGTACAACACCTCCTACTACTGCACTGTCCTCCCTGGCCCCACCCACTCACAGGCAGGCGCAGGATCCGCTGGAGAAGCTTGATGGCGACAAGGAGCTTATCTACATCCACTGCTTTAATCCGAACCAGATCGGAAAAGTGTTTTGAAATACAGAGTAAACGTGACTCGGAGAAGCTGAATAATTGGGCGTTGGCCCAACTCCGCAGGCAGAGAAGTCGCACGGAAGAAAAATATTTCGTTCTGTCCATGGAAATGACATGGAGCCGCAGGCTACTCACCCTGTCAACCGTCATGCAATGCGTCTCCTCTCTACAAATCTATACGTACCCAAAAATCCCGCCTCACGGAGACCCTCTGCCTCTCTCTCTCCCCGTCAAACTAACCGCCCGCCCCGGGCGGGACCTTGGGAGACTCTAACACACAGTCGCCGGACTAAAACTCTTGTACAATATTTAAGCTTATAGCAGTATAAATAGAGTATAAGTATCCCGCAGTCCATAAGCAGTAGTATAGACAAGCTGCTGCAGCACTTTGGTACATATCACCCACCAATCATCGTGGTCACATATACTCCTCCTGGCTGTCAATCCTTCATGCCACAATCAGTTCAGAGGCAGGAAGAAGAGCAGCCTCTTACAGCAGTAGGAATATAGCGTAACATAATATGCCCTCTCAAATATATATACCAACAACATTATATGCATGTATATGTGTATATACATACCATTCTCTAAACTATTCATATATACATTAGTAGAATATATTAACAATAATAATAATAGATATTATTTTAATGTTAATTCATTAATAATTTTAATCCTTCTTCTGTCGCACTACGTTAGGATTTGCGAAGATGATTCTTCCGGGGATGCGGAGGAGACTTCGTTGGGGAAAAAGGAGGCGGAGGAGTCATCGTAGTCCTCCCCAGGGAGTCTGTTAATGGCAGCCAGGTTCCCTCCCGGGGTCAGTTCATAGTGCTCCACCTTGTTCCGGCTCGGCACATACTTGTTCAGGAGGTACACGGCCGCCTCATATGTGGACATCATGATGGCTGTGTTGGGGATCTGACGGATCAGCTGGGTCCCCAGCCCACGGTACATCCCCCGGTATCCCTCCTCCTTCACCACCAGGCCCAACGTCTGCCAGAAGGAGCGGTATTTTGAACCCTCTTCCCGAAGTCGCGTCCGTGCCACTTCTGCAACAAGAACACATGGGAAATAAAAAACATTAGTTTCGAACTCAAGGAGACAACAACGACGACTCCCTGACTTCTCAAGTGCCAACTGCAAAAGTGCACCAATTCAGCTCATTTGCCGAGGGAATATCGACTTTTCCGACCAACACTCGCCACCAGCACCACCAACAGGACTGCAACCAGTACAAGAACGGCTCCCCCCTCCCCTCCCCACATTTTCTGGCCCTGTCTCAACTGACCTCAAACTCAACTCCCATAGCATCTGGCTAACCCCTAAAAACTCCATTGAAATTAAGCCAGGCCACAACCTCATGGCTCTTCCAAGGGAAACCCAGTGTCAACTTAATTAGAGGGTCTGGTCTAACATATTCGAGGAGGAGGAGGAGGAGAAACAGACTCCAACTTTCCAACACGTTTGGCATAAATATAGTACAAATTATATATCCCAAGTCCAGATCAAAAGGGTTACTACAAAGACAGAAAATCCCCAGTGGAACAGACACGCTCTGAGCTTTTGGCCATTTTACTGCACACTTGGCAAGATATGGAGGAAGCAGCATGTTGTTCTCAACCATGAATACACATGAGTGTACAGTATGGCGGATATGCATAGCAATGCCAATGATCCCGTCAGCGGAGCTCAAGACGCTTCTACACAACTTATAGCAGAGGCGACATGAGAGCACTTCTGGAATGTTCACTTTATAGAGGAGAGCCTTTAAGCTCAGGCTGCGTCATCAAAACGCCTATGTATAACCACTATTTCAGCCTCATAAAGAAGGGCTTTCTACACACGCCTTTGCGGACGTGAGACGCATACACATATGCACGTCCTCATCAAAATCAAACTGTGAGTAGTAGGTCGGGCGGGCTCTGCCAAAATAAAAGCTCAAAATAGTCTCTTTCAAATGTTATTTTCTCCCGATCCGCGTAGTCACCAGTTCGCGTTCAAAGTGCTAACACTATAAGCTACCCCCGTATCCCTATGAGCGAAGTAAATAAATACTTCGATAACGCCACTCCAAAAGCCTCCCGCGGAATTTTGCAGCATGGAATAGCACATCCGCAAATTATTTAAAGGCTTCCGCGGAGGCGCCACTCACTCAACCAAACAACATCACATAGTGCGTCTTATGCGGTTCGGAGTTGTGCCTCGGCCTTGAACATTTTATAAAATCTCATTAATGGAATCAAAATTGGAGGATCTCACAGGGATCACGCAGAGGTGGCGTGGCACGGGGCACACCCGCCGCCACTCCCACTCACACCGCCCGGAACGGAATGGAAAGTCAATTTGGAAAGCACTTCAATTTCTCACTCATCATCACGCTCTCACTCACCCCGTCACTTCCCATGGCAGTTCCACTCCGAGGGATCTTTTGCGCATCCGAAGTCCCTTGATTAACAACACAGAAGAGCACAGCCACACATGTACAGTAGGCACACATGATGAGTCCCCCATCTCCACCGCTCATTAGCATGGACGGAGCGGAAAAACAAACTATTACCTACGACCTTATCCCATCCCCGTCGCTACCATTACCCTCCGCATTTCCCACAATATTGCGTCTTCCTCCCATAAAGCTAAATTTAGAGGTTGACTTGGCGTGTGGCATAGTAAGTAGGGCTCAGTCAGGAGGAAGAGTGACAGTTATTTCACGGGGAGATGACACGACGGGGGGCATCGAATAATAAATCATAAAACACAAGTCCGTACCGTGGGGGTAGGCAATGGAGGAGGCGACCGTCTTGGAAATGGCTCCGGCCGCCATGAACTGGACAAAGTCCCGGGATGTCTTCTTCTCACAGTCATAGTCCTCGTCGAGGAGGGTGCGGCTGGACTGGGACCAGTCCTGAAGCCGCTTCTTCACCGCCTCGTAGATCACAAAGTGAATGACCGTCTCCGAGATGCCCATGTAGGAGGCGGTGATCCCCTTGTAGAAGCCCAGGATCCCGCTCTTCGCATAGATCCGCCGTATCGTCTCCCGGGTCGTTAGCTCCCGGTTCTGGTCCAGCTGGAGGCGGGTCTTGACGAACCATACGGGGTTGGTCGCTGTACAGGCCACGAAACCTGAGAGGGGGTTCACATAGAGGAGGAACAAACAAAGTGGGGGAAAAAGAGAAAGAAAAAAAACGGACATTAAAAATCATGTGTGTGAGAAATCCCTTGCACACTTTTATTCCTTTTCCCGCGTCAGTTCAGTCGTCAATCCTCGTATGCGCACGGAGGCAGGATCCCACGCATAGCTATAATACCCTTCCGGCCAATGGCTGTGTAGGGTAAGACAGATGAGCTACAATAGGATACTACAATGGCGTTGGTAGAAACCCCACAAAAAGAATGTTTTTGTGTTGTGATCCCACAAGGGAAGGCTGGGAAGGTCTCAACCGGTTCCCCCCATTACAATTTTCCCAAAGACTTGACATACACACAGACGCATTACAATCATAAACAAGCTCCCCCCAACCCCACATAGTCGATAATTACGGCCTTAATGATTCAGGAGTAAATGGAATCAAGAGTTAAAAAGCGAATGACGCTTTTCATGCTGTACAAAAACATTTTTTCCCACGGGCCGCCATTTCATAATTCGCCACATATTTGTAAGCATAAGTTAGTTAGTCCACCGGAGTGCCCACTCCACACCGGCTACCAAGAAGGATACCAGCGGTTCCGTGGATATCGGGATTATCGGCATGACCCCGCTAATTCGGAGTTTCCCAAGGCTTCCCCGGCTCAATAAATTGGCAGGGCCAATCGCAAGCAGGGCCGTCTCCTCCTCTGCGAAAGTGTCAGGCGGAGCTGAGGACGATAAGGAGGGGGAATTCCACGAGCGGAAAATTCAAGCTGGCGTGAGCGACATACAAATCAACTTTGCAACAGTCGGCACTGGACCTCATCCCGTCCTCTGCCTCCCAGGACTTTTCGGTGTGTTCTCCTCCCGCCGCACCCTTCTAATTAATCGCTTAATCATTCCCCCCCCACCCTAACGAAGTATCTTCCCGTCTCTTTATTCTCTCAGGGACGATCGAGACTGACTTTGGCCCTGTCCTCCGACGGATGGATCCCGGGAAATTCACACTCATCTGCTGGGATCCCCCGGGCTATGGGAAGAGCCGACCACCGGCCCGAGATCCCGTGTACAAGGGCAACCCATTCGCTAATGATGCAGATGCTGCAGCGGAGCTTATGAGGGTAATACAAATAATAATAATAATAATAATAATAAAATTTTTCATGGGATTGCCCCATACTCGGTTCTATAATAATAATAATAATGCAACCGTAACTGTTTCTACATGTGCAACATTCCCATGTTGACATATGGCGAGACCTGAGGTTTGCATGCAGGCTGGCACAAGAGTTGTTAATTAATGCAAGTCCTACTCCCACGGGCTGAGAACGTGAACTCGAGCATAATAATATGAGCAAATATAATGATAAACATAAACATTTCCTTAAGCTCTTAAATATGCCCATTCCCATTTCCAATGTCCACAGTATAGGACATACATATTGCATTAGCACCACCACGGTAAATTTGGCGCCGAAAGCCTTCGCTAAAAGCCTGCTCTTAATTAGCTCCTAGACATCCCCAAATATTCCGTCCTGGGCTGGGGGAACGGGGGAACGACTGGGGCACACTTGGCCTCTCTCTACCGCAAGTCAGTGGACAAGCTCGTGTGTTGGTCCAGTCCGGCTAAACTGGACGGTGGTTCCCTCGACAGGATTGCACGTGAGTTGCCACGTATTCAGTACATGTTCGAAGTTTTCATATTGGTATGTACGTGAGGCTGTACGTGTACATATTTGATGATTGCCTGTGTGCACATCTGTGTGGGTCAACATACGTATGTATGTATGCCTGTGAGTCTACCGGTGTGTACATGTTTGATGCTTGCGTGTGTGGGAGTGCTTGATTAGTGTATGGGTACGTACTGACCTGTGTATGTAAGCCTGTGTACTGTGTGCAACTCTTGTGTGTAACCCCCTGCCAACAATAATCTTTCACCAGTCATGACGGACCCCCGGAACTGGGTCCCGGAGCGCTGGCAGAGCATGCTGGAGATCTACGGTGAGAGCACCGCTCAGCAGCTCATAGCCCAGTACCGCGCCTACGTCGAGAAATGTGTGCGGACCCGGAGTTTCCGCCTCGAGCTCCTCCTCCCGACCGTCCGGGTGCCGACGCTCATCCTGCACGGGAGCCGGGACTCCCAGTGCAGCCTGGAGGAGGCTCAAACCTATAGAAAATTCATGCTCAAGTCAACGTAAGTGACGGCCGTAGCCGCGTAGTAGATCCAAACTTCGTGTCCCCAAGACGTTTTTCCTCCTCCCATCCTCCCTCCTCCTAATTTCTCAACTCAAACTCATCTATACACACACAGGTTAGAGGTATGGGCTGATGCGGATGAGCACCTTCATTTGGACCATGTGGACAAGTTCACGGAGCGTGTGGAACAGTTCCTCCTCAACGGCCAGTGACTCACATTCACTTCAAAAGCGGGTCACGGGTCGCTCAAAGAGAAACCACCAATACCAGATGCATGTGACTGAACCCTAAACAAGTTTACTACATTTCCTCCATCCCATCAACCATTCGTTGCAGTATAATCTGATGATGATGAAAGCTCCGCAACATGCCATCCCCACGCACGCCTCCACCGAATCCAACTCGTCATACCATCATCGGTATCCCATAAGCCGAATTCCCCGACGTTTTTTTTTTCACGCCGTGATGGAGCGGAGGCGGTGGCGGCAGCAGCGACGACAACACAAGTCAATGAGTGGTAAACACGACACTATTTTACCCGGCGGAAGACTATGAGAGGATAAAATAAAACACCCGGACACGGAGTCCCACCAATAATAAGCCCTTGTTGAAAGACGTAGGCACGTTTACCTTCTCCGTCATAATAATAATAACAACCAACCAAGTCCAAGCTGTGCACTTTCTCAGGCGACTTCCACAGTGGTGGTGGTGGCGGCGGTGGGGAGTTAACTCCTCTGTTTTTGTGGGCACGTTCAACGTTCCATTTAATTTCCACTCTCCAGGAGCAGGAGCAGAGCAGTGGCAGCGGTACTGGTTGGAGCCGTCCCGACTTCAAACGTGACTTTTTCTTTTCGAGAGCCAAAAATCCTCCAAGGTCAGAGAGCGCAAGGATCACTGCTACTATGCTACTACGTCGTCGTCTATTAGCAGCTATGCTACAGAAGCAGGAGTAATAGAAGTCCCGTATATAGATATTCACTCCAATGCACACACACATACACACACACACACATACATTTTATATCCTCATTATATCACACATGCAGGAGTTGGAGCGTGGGTTTGTCAGCCCACCCTGCCAACCACCACCACCACCGCCATCGTCATCATCATCATAAAGCCGCTGCACTGCAAGGGTGTACGCCTGCAGCTGGACGGATTCCAGATTGTGAAATTCATTTTATTCCTCCGCCCGTATAACATAATGCATCCGCCAAAAAACACACAGTCTCTCTCTCAGAGCTATAGCTGTCAAGCACAAGCAGCCTTCAACTTGATACGGAAAGACGCTCGCACTCTATCCGAAAGGTTCAAAAATCCGCTCAAACCCTGCAATATGCTGCAATATCACACAGTGCCAGGGTCAAGGTCGACCAGGCATTTCAAGTCATACTGACTATACTACTGCACTGCTGCAACAGCACTAGCACCTCCAGCAGCACAATCCAGTGGAGCATCCGGACGGCAACGATAAGACGTGAGGACAGGCACCCGCGGAGGCTTGATATGTAAGACTGTTCAAAGTGTGCAAGTGGGATTTGAACCCTAGAAGCATGGCTGTCAGGAGAACGTGACATTTATCACAGAACCATCCGCAATTTCCCGTGGAAGCTCTCTGGGGAGTAATCCCCACACACATGCTCTTGTAAACATGGCGGCAAGGCCAAGCCTCTGGGACTCACATCACTCGGTCATAAAAAACCCGAGCAACAAATACATAAAAAAAAGAAGAATAGCACCAAAATACCCAAACAGTAATAAACCCAATTTAACGAATAATGCTGTACACACGAGTGTAAACAAAGGATTGGAAGGACGACTGACTCACTGACTCACACTCATCAATTGACAATATGAGGCGCAATAACAATGTTTACCTGCAGTGGCAGCGGAACAGATGTGTACGATAGGTGATTCGCAGGGGAAGATCTGATTATACGTCTTCTTGGACTGGGAATAGGAGCAGAAGTAGATGGCACGGGACGGGGCGACGCCGACCAAGTTCGGCCACCAGCCCTTTGAACAACGCTCGTGGGCCCTCCTTCTCAATAATGAGTCTGAGAAAAAAAATTGGGGGAGAAACATCAATATTTGAACAAACCTCATCATCAACAACAACTTCAACATCCACACATCCTAGTATAACATGCCACAATGAGCGGGCGGGCGGCCGAGGAAGTTAGGTCAGGTTCCAATTGGAATCAACGGAATAAACACGGCGAATCCCAATCGGTTCTGCCGTTCTCACAATTACTCTGAGTGAGATAGCACAGCGGAGGCCCCATTATTTCACGTATAACTACTTTTCAACAACAAACACTGTTTTCCCTATCTCCCAACGGACAACTTACTTCTATAGCCTATAAATAACGTATAAAGATGTTCGCATGCTCTTTTTCCATTTCATGCATGAATACAATGACCCCAGGTCATCTCATAATTCATTAACATGGCTCTCTCACAACCCTCTCTATGAATGAATCAGGAGGCAAAGGCAAAGTCCGCTGCTGCTGTATATGTACGTATACACAGTTGTTCATAAGCGCGTGTGTTTCTTACGAAGGAGCCCATCCCACAACTGTTTACGCCTTCAACAACGGCGCTTCTGACACAGCCTCCCTTATAACACACACACACACACATGTTGTTTGCCTCCCATGAGGGGATAGAAAATGGAAAATTTTACAAAGTCCCACACAACTGGAAATTTCTGGTTCGGAAGTGAACTGGAGCTGAATCTCACTGGGCTGATAACCCACCCGACTGACCTCTTCCTCACGGCTAACTGGATTTCTCCGGCTTCGGCTCACTCCCTTCTCCCAGTCTCAAACTTTTCCTTCCACATCAAATGTAATGGAGGAGGAGGAGGAGGAGTGATCCAGCACAAAGTACATCATTCATGCGACATAACATTGCGAACAAATACATATCTGACTCTCATAGTGGACAGTGGACAATAATTGGATGTCTTCTTCTCGTTCGGATGAGTTTGCAACTTTGGAGTGAACTGACTCTTCTTTTTTTTCTTTTGATTATTGATTCCATGGAAGTCACCTCACCTCTCTCATAACTGGCGCCAGTGCTAGTGGCACGAACCCCAAGTCCGTTTTATACGATAATGTGCATATGTATATAAGTATTTGTGTGGTTGGAAATGTTAGCTCACTTGGACCGAAAAAGTGAGCTGCTGGAGAGGGCCTAACCTTGTACAGTAAAGCGTGCGGCTCTTGAGCAAATCTCAACCCCTCCCACGCACACACTTGCCCACCACAATATCCAGGTCAATGGGGAGATGATGAATGTGAGTGAAGGATAGTATTATTGTAAGTGTTGGTTCAGGACCAGATAAATTCTAGTGAAAACTGGAAAATCTGTAAATAAACTTTTTTCGATGTCCATTCCTCACACATCATGCCTCAGAGTCTCTTTCAGTGATGAGATACACACAACAATATGGGAGGAAATAATGCATAAATAGTGAGGAGGAGATGGTGATGATGTGTGATGAGAAGTGTCAAAACGGGTGCGACTCCTCGATAATAAACACGAGCTGGTGCAAGGAAGGAGCACGCATTGAGCACGGGATCCGAGATAAACGGTTATGGGATCACCTCATCATATGCTTGCTCCCTGAGCTCATTATCAATGGGAGGTTGGGAGACCGATTTGGAAAGTACTCACCCACCCACAGACATGCACACAAATGCAAACACAGAAAAGTAGTTACCTGAGACACTGAACAAGGCCGAGCCGGGGGGCGACATTCGTTGGAGCGGGTTCTGAATGGTGGGCAACGGATAGGATTTGGGCACTCCGTCCACAGCTGACACAGGTGCTGAGATTGCGGGACCGCTGACGGTGCCGATCCGGAACGGCTGTGAAGGAAGACGAAGGAACACTGCCGATGGGTTTGGCATGGGCAGCAGAGCTTGTGGATAATGGTTTGCCATGACTACCTTGGTCACCGAACACCGGGTTGGAAGACTGAAGGCGAGTCTTGACCACCTCAAGGGGGCATGTCACAACTGCACCAGCTGTTCCGGCAACCCTGTTGTTGGCAGAGATGGGAGAGAGAGAGAAAAAAAAAATATATGAGCAGACTCGTCGGGACAAGTGGATCGGAGAACTAACCTCGGCACTAGCCCGGTCAGCGGGGTCAAGTATAGTAAGCCTCCGGGTCCCGCTCTCTCTCTTTCTCTCTCTTTCTAACAGTAAGAGGAACAATAACTCAAGTTTTGTGCCACTATAAGTGCATTTTGCTTACCCTCCAGCAACTAGATGAATGAAAGTATCTCGCTGAGACATTGGCTCTTCAATTCAAGACTCTTGTTCACCTCAAAGAGAATTTTCGAATTTGGTCCGAAACCAAAATATTGATGCACAACATACACGCACACGACTCACAATAGAAGTAGTAGTAGTAGTAACAGTAGTAGTAGTTGTAGTAGTAGTAGTTTTTGAGAGCGGCAGCGGAGTGAGGAGATAGTGTGATAATAATAATAATAATGATAATAATAATAACAACAATGTGATAGAAGAGGAAGCGGAAGAGAGTGTCAAAATAATATATGGGAAGAGCGGTGGTACAAGAACAACCGTTTGTTTTTTTCGTACAAAACTTTTCTCTGTGTATAACAACTCTTTTGACAGGTTCGGAGGAGACCGCGTTCCAACAATAACAGTAGCAATGATTTGAACAGGTGCTATGTAGAGTGTAGATATTTACATGATCAGTTGCGAGTAGAGGGGGGAGGGGAACTATATTTTGTGCGTGTGTGAGGATCTAATTAGTTTCCAAGCCAGAGTAACGACTTCCTCTGACCTGAGCTAAATTATGTGCACTAGTGCGTGTATCTACCCGTATAACAATAACACGTATGGAGGAGTTCACATGTGTGGAGGAGGTTGGGGGGGAGGGAAGAGTAATTTAGAGGGTTGACTGATAACTTTCGCAGTTTCGTTGCCCTATCACTTTCTCTGTACGGCTGTAAATAGTCTGTAGTGCTAGAGTGACAACATACAGGTTTGATGGGGAGGAGTAGAAAAAAGTAAATAAACTACAATAAAGAAGAAATCAATATGACTTATTTTTAACTCCGTTCAACAGTGTAAATAAACGAGGGCTACTATCAGTATCTCTTAAAACAAAATAGACCCTGCAAGGGGGTGTGGAGGACAGAGAGATAGAGGAAAGAGCTGGGGGATAGTCGTGTGTTTGCCAAAGAGATTTGCAGTGGAAAAAAAATGACTAACAATGAAACAACTTTGCGTCCCGGTACTACTATGAACAGAGCGAGGAGTGTAGGCTAGAGAGGCGGACAAAGAAGCTCTTTTTCCAAACCCCACCAGAATAATAAAGGTTCCCGCACAACAAATCGTAACGTCTAAGGTGTGTAGCGGTACTTAAAATTAAAATTACAGCGGAAAAGGTATATAATGTACAATTATTTAATTCTACGACTATATCCCAAATTATCGATCTCTTGTGACCTGACTGGATCTTGATCTTCAAAATTCTTGCGCCCCTTTCTCTTCTTCTTCTTCGACTTCTGTCAGAGTGATGGACTCAAAATTTTCCACAACAATCCCTCATCCACTGTATTCAAAATAGGGACCAGAGCTCAACAACCAGACGTCATGGACCGTCAATTCTGACCACAGACTTTTTCTTCGATAGCGTACGAGTCTTAATGACAATCAAATAGCACGAACGTCACAGCCTCCTCGGTTTCGATTAGTCACGTTGTCGGATTCGTCGTAGCTGTGGCCTCGTCCTTCGCAGAAATGGAATGACTTTATCGTAGGCACCTCAACTTCGATTTTTCACTGGCAAACGAAAAAAAATTGGAAACTTATTGTAGCTTTCATTTGACACTTGGTTGATTTTCGACTCTGTGTGGTGGTAATGGTCTTTGGGTAATGTTATAAAAACAACGCTGGAAACTGGAAGGAATAAAATGCACCTGTTCCCTCGTCCAGATCCGAACAAGTAATGAGCTGGAGAGTTGCCGATACTCGCGTATTTTATACAGTCGTGGATGCCCAACGTCGACTCGGTGCAGGGTCGTACATACGAAGAAATACTTTTAGGATGATGTTGTTACTCTCGACGGAATGGCCGTCTGTATGATCCTCTTTATTCTTGGTCCCTCAGAGCTCTGTAAAGAACGATAGTAGCGGCTCAAGCAACGTTGGATTCTCTACAGTGCATTAACAAAGTGATAGATATATTAGTGACAAAATCACACTGAACATAGGGGACAACTTTCAAAATAAACGTCCTTTCGCACGTCTGTCGTAATTTCATGCACAACTTTTGTGTTCATCTCGTGCACCGCAGCGCAGCGGTGTCCCTCGTCCTACCACATTTAAGACGGAAGCCTAACATACCACACATATTTTCCAGAAACCAACACAAGGTTTTGGCCCACCAATTTAAGCAACGGCTCATCGTATTACTCCTCCTATAACAAATATTACCTTTTCGGGACCACGAAAAAATTACTTGAAAAATTCAATATCATCCAAGTCTTTCACATTTTTAAGCCGGTGATTCAAAATTGTAAGCTTTTAGAATAATCAAAGTACGTGACAGGTCAACGGTATTTGCTTTCTACTTCATATGTGAAAATAATTATTCTCGTAAAATAAATACATAATCTCTCTTACAGCTTCCCATAACTTGAAAACATTTTGAACATTTTTTTATCGGAAAACTCATGCACATTACGTGGGAAATTCGAGAAGCATTAGTCATGTTCGCCTATGCGGAAACAAAAGCGTGCACACAGGCTGACGAAACGGAGCCAAATATACTCATTCGAACTTACAAATCAGGTCACGATGCAAGGAAATAATACAAGCTGCTCGGAACGTGATGTTTTTTTCTCTGTTGAACCTTCGCAGCTTACATGGTGAAGGCTATTGGAAATTATTATTGTTACTTATATTACTTATGCACAAATGCAATTTGGGCTCTTCAATGAGCTCCTCCACACCTCTTTTATGAATGATACAATTTCGAGGGACATTAAGGAAAAAGTCACTATTGATTGTTGTGAGTTTCACGACACAGGTTAACCCCGAGGTCACCCTTTTAGTTCGAATATGCGCGAGCACTCAGACGTGGTGAAATCTGTTCGTCTCCGACGCTTAGTAGCTAAAGATTAGATTGTATGAATATTGTAAACTAGCCAGCAGTTAGGGCGTTTGTATTAACTTCATACACACCTCCCATCAGGCTCAATGTTTTCGAATGAAAGCTTGAGCACGACTGTACGTGTACCTGATTCCCTTCCTCACCCGACACCCGAGATGAGCAAGCATGCACAAGCTTATGGGGAGCATACGTGGTGCGGCATAGCGGTGGGCTGGGCCCACGACGTAGTAAACAACAGTACAGTCTTCAGCAAAAATATACACCCCCTCGACTTGGCCGGGCTCTGGAAGCAATTTTGATATGCACAAAAGTCGGATTTGAGCAGGATGTCCTATTAGCAACAGGTTATTATTGTTATTAAATTATGATGCGCGAAATTCCGTAGTAGCTTTGATTTTTGTCAGTTGTCAGGCTTGCGGGCTTCACAACAAAATGCGCATTAAGTGATTGTACCCCTGCGTTGCTATACGGACCGTTGTTTTCATTTCAACATTCCACAGGATCCCCTGGAATGGAAGTGATACAGAATACAGAATCACGCCACACGCCATTTAACTGTTCACTGCTCGCTTGACTCGACAAAAGAGATGCTCGGCTGGTAGTATATAGGTGTTTGGGGTCGTCTGCAGAAGTCCAAAGGTGATTTTTTAGAGATCACGGAATGCATTCTCGAATAAGTAATATACATAATGTACCGCCTTCCATGCGTTGAGCATTGATTGGCTCCTTTCCATGTGTGGCCCAACTTTTACCCTGGAGGAACTTTCTGGTGCAGTGACAAGTGCAGAGAATAAATGGCAGTCCAAATTGTCAGATGTTCGAATTACAGTGGACTGTCAATTGCACCGATGCAGTTAGCGGGAGTCACGTAGCCACATGGAAGTTCGGAGTTGAACAGATCATATCAGTCAACAAAGTGCAAATTATCTGTACTGCAGGTATTTCTGTACTAATTCAGGACTGGACTTTAGAATGTTTCTGTTTTTCGAACTCGCTATAGAAAGTAGGATGTACCGTCAAACGTGACCGTACCTG